>JAINUT010001023.1:0-22307 GCA_020205555.1 Panax stipuleanatus
GGCACTAGTGATATGATTGCTCCTTTTGATGCTAGTCAGACTAGAACGAATTCATAGGACTCATAATCACCTCTTTCTTTGACCATTTGAAAGACCCAATAAAACAATAAAAACGTCTCCCTAAATAAAGACTTGTGTGAGATGTACACATCGTTTTTAACGCGATAGTCATAGGATTGCTCTTTTTGATACTAATCAAATTAGAACGAAGTAATAAGGCTCCTAATCACCTCCTTCTTTCACAATTTTAGAGAACCAATTAAACAATAAGAAGGTCTCCTTAAATGAAGACATGTGTGAGATGTACGCATCGTTTTTAACGCGATAGTCATGGGATTGCTCCTTTTGATGTTAATCAAACTAGAACGAAGTTATAGGACTCTTAATCACCTCTTTCTTTGACCATTTGAGAGACCCAATGAAACAACAAAAAGGTCTCCCTAAATCAAGACTTGTGTGAGATGTAAGCATCGTTTTTAACGCGATAGTCATAGGATTGCTCCTTTTGATGCTAATAAAATTAGAACGAAGTAATAACATTCCTAATCACCTCCTTCTTTGACAATTTTAGAGAACCAATTAAACAATATAAAAGTCTCCTTAAATGAGGACATGTGTGAGATGTACGCATCGTTTTTAACGCGATAGTCATGGGATTGCTCCTTTTGATGCTAATCAAACTAGAACGAAGTTATAGGAGGACTCCAAATCACTTCTTTCTTTGACAATTTTAGTGCACAAATGAAACAATAAGAAGGTCTCCCAAAATGAATACTTTTGTGAGATGTACGCTTGATTTTGAACCCGATAGTCATGGGTTTCTCTTGTTGACCCTAATCAAACTAGAACGAAGTAATACAACTCTTAATCACCTCTTTCTTTGGAAATTAGAAAAAACCAATGAAACAATATGAAGGTCTCCCTAAATGAAGGCTTGTGTGAGATCTACGCATCGTTTTGGACGCGATAGTGATGTGATTGCTCCTTTTAATGCTATATTCAACTAGAACAAAGTAATAGAACTTATAATCACCTATATTTTGATAATTTGAGAGAACATATGAAACATTAAGAAGGTCTCCCTAAATGAAGACTTGTGTGAGATGTACAGATCGTTTTGAAGGCACTAGTGACAGGATTGCTCCTTTTGATGCTAATCAAACTAGAACGAATTCATAAGACTCATAATCACCTCTTTCTTTGACAATTTGAGAGACCCGATGAAACAATAAGAAGGTCTCCCTAAATCAAGACTTGTGTGAGATGTACGTATCGTTTTTAACGCGATAGTCATGGGATTGCTCCTTTTGATGCTAATCAAAGTAGAACGAAGTTATAGGACTCCTAATCACCTCTTTCTCTGACAATTTTAGAGCACCAATGAAACAATAAGAAGGGCTCCCTAAATGAAGCCTTGTGTGAGATGTATGCATCGTTTATAGCGCGATAGTCATGGGATTGCTCCTTTTGATGCTAATCAAATTAAAACAAAGTAATAAGACTCCTAATTCTTTCACAATTTTAGAGAACAAATGAAACAATAAGAAGGTCTCCCTAAATGAAGCCTTGTGTGAGATGTACACATGGTTTTAAACGCAATAGTCATCATGGGTTTGTCGTTTTGACGCTAATCAAACTAGATCGATATAATACAACTTATAATCACCTCTTTCTTTGTAAATTTCAAACAACCAATGAAACAATATGAAGGTCTCCCTAAATAAAGACTTGTGTGAGATCTACGCATCGTTTTTTTTTTCTCGCTAAGTTTGTTTGTAAATTGAAAAGAAAGAAAGATAATACAATCGCAAAGGGGCATACCCCAGAAGTTTTAGAAAGATCATCATGGGACAACCCCCATGAGGATAAAACTAAAGACCAACAGCCAAGCAAACCAAGAGAGAATGGCAAACAGCTTAAATAAGCATACAAATAGAAAAGCAAGGCATTAGCCTAAACAACCATAAGAGGAATAAAGCATCCTAGCCGACCAAAAAAAAAAAAGAACCCAAAAGAAACCGAGCAGCCAGCAACTTGCAAACGAGCGGCCCCGCCCCACCAGACCAAGGGAAGGAGGAAACACAAAGAAAAAAAATAACATCTGAGCAACAGGACAACAGCAGCACCAAGCCAGCAACCAACCACACAACAGCTGCAGCACCTGGACCAAACAGCAGTGGCCCAACCCAACCCCACAACTCACCGGGACCAACCCAGCCCAAAACCCACCAAACCAGCCCAACCTTAGCCCAACAACCCAAGAGAACGGAATCTAAACTCCAGAACAGCAAAAAGGAAACCTGGCAACAGACCTCAAACAACCAGAACAGCAACAGCCTTCAGCCATCAGCCTTCAGCCAGAACAGGAACCAACAGAAATAACAAAAGCCAGCCCCTGCCCCAGCACACCCGAACAGGCCCTAACAGCAACAGTCTGCGCAAAACAGAAAGTAACCCAAACCAGAAACGCACCGGGCCAAACCAAGCTAGCCACCGCAACCACCCACGACCTGGAATGGAACCAACAAACCGCAGCAACCAGCCATGCCCCAGCCCGCCCGAACTGGGCCCAGCTGTAACAGTCCAGCCAGAACAACTCAAACCTGAGCAACCTAAACATCACACGACTACATGCCGGCCACACAACCAAAAATCTGACCACCCACAGCATAATAGGTCAGCCACTCAGCAAGACTAATCTACAGCCACACATTGAGCCGTGGACAATTCTGAGCAGTCAACAGAAATTTAGAAGAGGAAGAGAGCCTAGATTTGATGACATTAAAAATCTCCCGAATAATAACCCCGAAGGCATCTTGATTATATCATGAACCAAATAGAAACATAATAACCAAACAACCCTGCATAAGAACCAGCCTGCAATAGCTTAACCAGCTAACCCAACTGAAGGACAGAGAGCAAACAACCGGCAACCAGAACCATAATCAGCAAGCATTCCAGCCACATCCTAGAGCGACACCCATCCGGTTACAGCCAAATATTATAGGATGGAGAATTAAGAACAGCTTTATGGAATTTCAAGGAAGAAACCAGCCTTAATTTGATCACAGCAATAATATCACGGGCAAGGACAAGAGGAAGCACCTGCAGTTGGTTATGAACCCCAGAATTCCTAGCAGCCCAAATTCTGTAAACAGTAGTGGCGAAGGATAATTTTAAAATCTCAGAATTCATAAACCCTCCTTTAAAGTGAAGGATAAACTCAATCAAGCTATCCCAATCACGGGGATAACTAGTCCAGTTCCCAAAGGCAAAGACTGAGGAGAGGACAGTATAAGAGTAAGTGCAACCAAAAAAGAGGTGAGGGAATGACTCCGTATGAAGCTCACAAAGAGGGCAAACAAGAGGGCAAACAAGAGGCTGGAAACTGGAAAAGGTTGAGAAGCGATCGTTGGTTGGGAGTCTACGTCTCAAGGCCAGCCAAAGTGTGAAAGAAAAACGAGGGACGTGAAGGGAGTGCCATAACAAGTTAGACCAAGCCACAACAGGAGCCCTAGAGCGGATGGAGTCCCAAACAGAGTGAGCCTTCACATTTTTAATATCACAGCCATCCCAAAGGATAGCGTCCTCAGCATCAGAGGGGGGGAGGAATGTCATGGAAGAGATTACTGAACTGCAGAACCTCATGATGATTACTAAGAGGGAGCGACCAAGAGCCCGAGGCAATGATGCTGGAAACCCGGGCAGAGAGGGGAAGCCTAGAGTTAGATAGGAGGGACTCAGATGGGTTAACCGGCAGCCCTAGTAACCATGGATCGTGCCAGAGACTAAAAGAATTGCCATTACCAACCTTATAGAAGAGGAAAGGGAGAGCAACAGGCCGCAAGTTGAGAATCTTATGCCAAATCCAGGAGCAGTCCGAAGGGACACCAATTTTCCAGAAGTTCCTCCGTTTAAGAATAGTCATCTTCACCCAGCTGGACCAAAGGGATAAAGGGCGTGGAGACAGTACCTTAAGTAAATGTAGAAGGATGAGAGCAATGTTCCAGTCCAAGAGGTTTTTAATGGCAAGCCCACCTTCCGAGTAGGGCAAGGAGATATCTTTCCATGATACTTTAGACCCATAGAGAGATAGGGAAGGCCCTTTCCACAAAAATCTGCAGAGAATTGATTGAATTGAACGAAGAACAGATTTAGGTAGGATAAAATGAGCCGCCCAGTAGGACTAAATAGCGAACAAAACTGACTTAATCAGTTGCAACCGACCCGAGTAGGAAAGATAACGAGCCGTCCAAGAGGTGACCCTGGCTGTGATTCTGATAATAAGAGGCATGCAGTCCGAGTGAGAGAGCTTGGAAGTGATGAGGGGAACACCCAGGAAGGAGATGGGCAGAACACCAAGGGGAAAACCAAGCAAGGAGCAGATACTCACCTTCACCTCGTCAGCCACATTAGACAGAAAACAATGACTTTTGAGGGCGTTGGGGATCAGGCCAGAAAACAGGGAGAAGGATTGAATACAAGAATGAATGATGGAGACTGAAGCAAGGCTACCATGGCAAAAGACCAAGAGATCATCCGCGAAGCATAGGTGGGTAATATTGGACGATTCCGTTCTCCAGTGGAATTTGAAATCCGGGAGCAGAATCTCCTTATGTAGAATCATCGAGAAGGCTTCCATAGCAAGAACAAAAAGGTACGGGGAAAGGGGATCCCCTTGTCTAAGCCCTCTGGAGCTTTTGAAATAGCCTGATAACACTCCGTTGACTTTTATGGAGAACATAGGCGTGGAGATGCAAGAGTGGACCCAGTTAATGAAGATGGGTGGAACCTTAAGAAGGGAGAGCAAGTCCAAGAAAAACCCCCATTCCACTGTGTCAAAAGCCTTCCTGATATCAATCTTCAGGGCACATCGGGCAGGGCCGGAAAACCTATGGTAGTTTCTAAAAAGCTCCTGCGCAAGCAAGATGTTGTCACTAATACTCCTCCCAGAGATGAAAGCTGATTGGGCATGATCAATAATGCAGGGAAGGATCATCTTGAGTCTATTTGCAAGGATCTTGGATATGCACTTATAAACAGTGTTACAGCAGGAGATAGGCCTAAAGTCTGACATTAGAGTGGGGTTAACAGTCTTAGGGATAAGGGCAATGGCAGTGGCATTAACCCCACAGGGAAGAAGGCCCGTGATGAAGAAATATTGAATTGCCGAGGTGAAATCAGGCCCAATAATATCCCAGCAGTGCAGAAAAAAATTGACATTAAACCCATCTGGTCCTGGGCTCTTGTTCTTTTTCATGGACTTTAGGACCAAAAAGATCTCAGATTCAAGGACAGGGGCAGCCAAAGAGGAGGCCTGCTGGGGAGAGATCTACTTGGAGACAAAAGGTTTGAGTTCCTCATAACCAGGATAGACAGAAGAAGAAGGGCATAGCAACTCTTTAAAGTAGCTGACTGCCACCTACTGTTGGGTTTGTACGTAACGCAATCATGCAATCAAATCACATAAATAGGGCGGAAGCGTAAAAACTAGGTTTTCAAAAATTTATACAAACCCATAACCATGATCATGCTTTGTGCTTGTTATCAATAACAGAAAAGAGAGAACATGGAATTATACCTTTGAAGATCTAAGCTTCCTCAGGTACAAGTTCTACTCCTTTGATTCCTTTGATTCCTCTGTAGTGGCTCCTTCCTTTGATAAATGTCAGCCACCCAAATGTTTGGCCTCTAACGGTGATCCACCAAGGAAGATGAAGAACTCAAGAAGATGGGTTATTGGCTTAACCCTTGTTTCTATCTCTATAGAATATGTGTACTACCAACTCTTGGAAAATTTCACGTCACTTATTTCTGATATAAGACTCTCTTATATAGATATTAGGTTAACCCTCCTAATCCAATTAGAATAGGGTTTTATTTAATTAATTTATATCCTAATCTTTATTAGGATTGAGAGAGAGTACTGATATTATATTAATTCCTAAACTCCTTTAGAATTAAAATAATAATAATAATATTAATAAGACTCCTCTTATTAATTTATATTTAATATTTCTAAAATATTAAATAATAAACATTAAGCTATTTAATTTATTCTATCATCATAGATTAAATTAATTATACTTAATGCATTATTACTATCATGCCATTTTCTTCTTAAATAATTCTTCTTCCTTTTATGGTGTGACCCTTTAGGTTCTCCATATTAAACCGGTTGTGAATAAATCAATTAGAACAATTCTAATCTTATTTAAATAAACAAATTAAACTAATAATCTATTTAAATAAATAACATTTATTCTACAATAGGGATAAGCCTCCCTAGCGATCAACGACTTTCCAGATAATATAGATTTCAACATTAATCATAAAAGAACTGTGAGTGAATAGTTACCGTACAATTCAATCCTTCCACCATACAATGTCCCAATTTAATATAAGACATGGATTTACTATCAAGTCTTAATTTATTTAATCATATGTATTTCGATTAGAAAATGCACAACTCCAAATAATGCAAATTAGAAACCTCTTTCTAATTTCATTCTACCTTGGCCAAGGATTCCTGGGTTGTCATTTAACGAATCACATAGGACATATCTCCTCTTTTACTAGAGGTGGTAGATTCTTTATTGATCATTCATTATCTCCATATGTAACTCATTACACCCAAGCATACCCTATATATGCCTTAAAAGGCCTTAAGGAATTAGTCAAAGTATAATTTGTTACGTACAAGATACTATGATGATCTCAAGTCCAAGGATCACATGTACTACTATCATATTAGGAATTCCTATTGACAGACGAGCAAAACTCCATTAGGTATTCCATAGCGAGTCACGTTCTGTGAACTTATTTTCCAATAAGCACCTACATACTTGCTTTAGTGTCTCCACACAAATGACCATGAGATCAGTCATCCTCATCCAATGAGCAAGCAACATATGTACCAATCTATCCGGATTTACTAATCCCCTTTTTAGTAATCCCACGATTGGGAACTATTTTAGTTTTAAAGCTTTCTAAGAATTTAGATCTCATTAGCATGATCAACATCATGATTCTAAAAGCATTGCTTAAAACTATGGGTTATTTACATATTATAAAAACAGCACCATGTAGATAATTAAATGCCTTTAATAAATAAATATTTTATTAATAAATAAATAAGATTGTTTACAAAGTATGTGCTTTATCATCATACATGATTGGCATGTATGAACACTACTATCACCTACCGGATACCAACTTGATCATCAATAAAGACACCCGAATTGTCATAGATAGCTAAAATCTTGTTGTGGTTCCATCTACTCTTAATAGCATTAGCAAAGAACTTGGAATTCTTATCCCCTTGAGCAAGCCATAGAGCCCTAGACTTTTGCAACAAAAGAGATTCTTCATGAGCAAGGGTTGTCCAAAGGGACTTATTGCAGCAGGATTCCGCCGAAAGTAGAGCAGGGTTCAAGGGGTCTTCATGGAGAGACACTTGGATGGAAGCTAACTGGGCCTGAAGGGAGGAAACATTAGTGGATAGGTTACCATTAGAAGCGTTCAGAGCAATGAGGGCCTTCTTAGTTCTTCGCAACTTTTCAGACAAAATAAACATGGGATTGCCACGGATAACCACATTCCAGCATTCAGATACAGAGGAGTGAAAACCTTCCAGCTCAAGCATGTAATTAAAAAATTGGAAGGGCTTCCGGGATTTTTGAATCCGGAGACCAGAGTTTAGAATGACAGGACAGTGGTCAGATAGACCTCTAGGGCCGAAGGAAACATGGGAATCAGACATAGAGCAAAACCAAGAAGCATTTCCCAGGGATTTATCCAACTTACGGAAAATGGGGTTCACGGTCTGACAATTCCACCAAGTAAATTTGGGGCCAATGGCACGGATGTCCTCAACTCCAAGGTCCACCAAGCAATCATAGAAGTCAGCCATACCAGCGTCCCAGGAAGAGTCTCCACCAACAGCTTCATTAGGCTGCATGATAGAATTAAAATCACCAAGGAGACACCAAGCAGAGTTTGGAGAAATACCACGAAGATCACGCCAGAGCTGCCTACGCTCTAAGGCAGAATTCAGCCCATAGACAGAAGAAGCAAAAAGGGGCAGGTTACCATTAATAGGGGAAAGCTTGCAATGAGTGAGCTGGGAGGACTGAAAATAAATATCCACCGACCAAATTGATGGGTCCCACCCCACCCAAATTCTACCGTTCGGGTGGAAATCGTAGTTGAACACCCAGACCCAATTATGACAAATGGCTCTGGAAATCCTAGCAGCATTGGGAGCCTTAACTCTGGTTTCAAGAAGGCCGACAAAAGAAATATGGTTGGAAATCAAAAAATTCCGAATAAAAGCCTGCTTAGGCTTCTTATTAAGACCCCTGACATTATATGAACAAAAAGATGTCATGGAGGAAGGGGGTTAGTTAGAGAGGGGAGCACCCCTAGGACCTTTGTTCCTTTTCTTAGATCTATTAGAAGGCTCCTTTCCAGGTCTAGACTTCTGCTTGAGGTCCCTGCTTTCTTTCTCATCAATCTCGGGGGCGGTCGGAGTGGAGGAGTCAGAGAAGGGAGAGAAGACATTAGCAGTGGCAGCTGGAGGGGGGGAAACCGGACCGGTGGAAGAACCTTTCGGCCCCCTAGTGACAGCAGTCCAAGCAACATGAGGAAGAGGAGGTGCAGGAGGAACAGAAGCTGAGGCAATAGCCTCCTTCATTGAGCTAGAAACAGGGGAAGCCAGACCGGGATCAGCCAACAAAGCATTAGAGCTAGGCTCTGCCGTAGGGACCTTGGGGATCCATTTTAAGGTGGACTTAGGACATCTGAGCTTGGAATGCCCAAAGCATTTACAATCTGGACAAGAGGGGGGTCTGCTCCAGTACTCAACTTTAATGGCCACCGACTCATCAACTAATGATTGACCATCAAACACAACGGCATTCACAGAGGAGGGAAAGAGGGACGTAGCATCCATTTCGATACAGATACGGGCAAAGCTTATGGGTTCAAGTTTGGAAGTCAGATCATCAGCAAATAAAGGACGGCCCACTGCGCTGGCCAAATAACTAAGACCCTCTCTTGTCCAGTAAGAGAGGGGAATGTTGCTGAACTTAACCCAAATGGGAACTTTGTGGCAATCCACTTTGATAAAATCAACACCTTCCTGCCAAGGCTGAAGGAGAAGGAGCTTGGAAGCAACATACCAAGGCCCAGTTGCTAGAACATTATCCCTAGCCATCAAAGTATCAAATTTGAATACAAAATAGCCTTTCTCATGAAGGTAGACTTTGGAGAGACCCAGGTGACCCCAGAGCTTCCTGACAGCAGTATCAACCAACTTAAAGGGGAGTTTAGAGTGGAGAAAAAACCCCACAAGACTAGAGGACCAGATACTAAGTCCCTTCTGTAAAACCTCAACAGGAGGACTGACAGTGATGGTCCCAGAGGAATCCTTGGGAGGAAAGAAGCTAAGACCCAAATTACAAGAAGTACCCTGAGTAGCAACCACCGAGCTCCAAGATTTTGGGAGAGGGGTACCACCTGGCACAATGGGCAGGGCAGAAGAGGGGGCCCCAACCACCGGGCCAGAGGCCTCGACAGCCGGAGAACAAACTGGGTTAACGGCAACAGCACCAGAAGTAAAAGGCACAGGAAGGGGAGCCGAAGCTCTCTGGGAACTAGAGGCGAACAGGTGGTGGGCAGCAGGCACCTCACCAGAAACAACAAAGGAATTCAAGTCCTTAGCAGAGAGACCAAGAGCGGAGATGAAATTCATCAAGTCCAGGTTCTTCTTCCTCTCAGAGACAACGTCCATACGGTCCTGCTGTGAAAAAAGCGAAGCAGCACGGAAAATATCTTGGACCTGGGACGGGGCCAAGGGGTCAAGGGGGGCAGTACTAATACTGTCACTAATAGAGACCGAATCCTCAGAACTGACCCCAATGGGATCAGCCGGAGCAGCAACAGATTCTACCATCTCAACAACCGGAATAGCCCTCTCGTCAGGAGAAGGCAATGAAACCCCAAAATTAGAAAAAGCAGAGTGAGAGCAGCTACTCTCCGAGTTTCCTGTGGAGAGATGAGAGTAGTCAACCATGGGAGGCAAAGAAGAAAGAGGAGCGGGGAGGGAAAGAGAAAGAGAAAAGAGAAACTGATGGGAATGAGGGGGAAGGTGGAGAAGAGGGCGAAACTGTGCAATGGAAGGATAGCCGGCAGGGAGAAAGGGAGGAAGGCCAGGGAGGGAACAAAAGGGGAAAACAGAAAAGTTAGGTGGGATAGAAAAAATTAGGTGGGGGTGGGCGGGGGACAGAAAAGGAAAGGAGGGGTTAACGGCAAAAGGAAGGGGGTTAACGAAAAAGAAAAAGTTCTAGAGAGAAGAGAGAGAGAATCCTAGAGAGATAAACTAACCCATGATCTACGCATCGTTTTGGACGTGATAGTGATGAGATTGCTCCTTTTGATTCTAATTTCAACTAGAACTAAGTAATAGAACTCATAATCACCTATATTTTGACAATTTGAGAGAACTAATGAAACATTAAGAAGGTCTCCCTAAATGAAGACTTGTGTGAGATGTACGGATCGTTTTGAAGGCACTAGTGACAGGATTGCACTTTTTGTTGCTAATCAAACTAGAACGAATTCATAGGACTCATAATCACCTCTTTCTTTGACAATTTGAGAGACCCAATGAAACAATAAGAAGGTCTCCCAAAATCAAGACTTGTGTGAAATGTATGCATCGTTTTTAATGCGATAGTCATGAGATTGCTCCTTTTGATGCTAATCAAATTAGAACGAAGTAATAAGACTCCTAATTCTTTCATAATTTTAGAGAACAAATGAAACAATAAGAAGGTCTCCTTAAATGAAGACATGTGTAAGATGTACGCATCGTTTTTAATGCGATAATCATGGGATTGCTCCTTTTGATGCTAATCAAACTAGAACGAAGTTATAGGACTCCTAATCACTTCTTTCTTTGACAATTTTAGACGACCAATGAAACAATAAGAAGGTCTCCCAAAATGAATACTTTTGTAAGATGTATGCTTGATTTTGAACCCGATAGTCATGCCTTTCTACTTTTGACGCTAATCAAACTAGAACGAAGTAATACAACTCTTAATCACCTCTTTCTTTGTAAATTTGAAAAAACCTATGAAACAATGACGGTCTTCCTAAATGAAGACTTGTGTGAGATCTACGCATCGTTTTGGACGCGATAGTGATGTGATTGCTCCTTTTGATGCTATATTCAATTAGAACGAAGTAATAGAACTTATAATCACCTATATTTTGACAATTTGAGAGAACTAATGAAACATTAAGAAGGTCTCCCTAAATGAAGACTTGTGTGAGATGTACGGATCGTTTCACTAGTGGCAGGATTGCTCCTTTTGATGCTAATTAAACTTGAACGAATTCGTAGGACTCATAATCACCTCTTTCATTGACAATTTGAGAGACCCAATGAAACAATAAGAAGGTCTCCCTAAATCAAGACTTGTGTGAGATGTACGCATCGTTTTTAACACGATAGTCATGGGATTGCTCCTTTTTATGCTAATCAAACTAGAACGAAGTTATAGGACTTCTAATCACCTCTTTCTTTGACAATTTTAGAGCACTAATGAAATAATAAGAAGGTCTTCCAAAATGAAGCCTTGTGTGAGATGTACACATGGTTTTGAACGCGATAGTAATGGGTTTGTAATTTTGACGCTAATCAAACTAGATCGATGTAATACAACTTATAATCACCTCTTTCTCTATAAATTTGAAACAACCAATGAAACAATATGAAGGTCTCCCTAAATAAAAACTTGTGTGAGATCTACACATCGTTTTGGACGCGATAGTGAAGAGATTGCTCCTTTTGATGCTAATTTCAACTAGAACTAAGTAATAGAACTCATAATCGCCTATATTTTTACAATTTAAGAGAAGTAATGAAACATTAAGAAGATCTCCCTAAATGACGACTTGTGTGAGATGTACGGATCGTTTTGAAGGCACTAGTGATATGATTGCTCCTTTTGATGCTAGTCAAACTAGAACGAATTCATAGGACTCATAATCACCTCTTTCTTTGACAATTTGAGTGACCCAATGAAACAATAAAAAGGTCTGCCTAAATAAAGACTTGTGTGAGATGTACGCATCGTTTTTAACGCGATAGGGATTGCTCATTTTGATGCTAATAAAATTAGAACGAAGTAATAAGAAACCTAATCACCTTCTTCTTTCACAATTTTAGAGAACCAATTAAACAATAAGAAGGTCTCCTTAAATGAAGACATGTGTGAGATGTACGAATCGTTTTTAACGCGATAGTTATGGGATTGCTCCTTTTGATGATAATCAAACTAGAACGAAATTATAGGACTCCTAATCACTTCTTTCTTTGATAATTTTAGTGCACCAATGAAACAATAATAAGGTCTCCCAAAAGGAATACTTTTGTGAGATGTACGCTTGATTTTGAACCCGATAGTCATGGGTTTCTTCTTTTGACGCTAATCAAACTAGAACGAAGTAATACAACTCTTAATCACCTCTCTTTTTGTAAATTTGAAAAAACCAATGAAATAATATGAAGGTCTCCCTAAATGAAGGCTTGTGTTAGATCTACGCATCGTTTTGGACGCGATAGTGATGTGATTGCTCCTTTTGATGCTAATTTCAACTAGAACAAAGTAATAGAACTCATAATCACCTATATTTTGACAATTTGAGAGAATTAATGAAACATTAAGAAGATATCCCTAAATGAAGACTTGTGTGAGATGTACGGATCATTTTGAAGGCACTAGTGACAGGATTGCTCTTTTTGATGCTAATCAAACTAGAACGAATTCATATGACTCATAATCACCTCTTTCTTTGACAACTTGAGAGGCCCAATGAAACAACAAGAAGGTCTTCTTAAATGAAGACTTGTGTGAGATGTACGAATCGTTTTTAACGTGATAGTCATGGGATTGCTCTTTTTAATGCTAATCAAATTAGAACGATTTAATAAAATTCCTTTTCACCTCCTTTCACAATTTTAGAGAACCAATGAAACAATAAGAATGTCTCCTTAAATGAAGACATGTGTGAGATGTACGCATCGTTTTTTAACACGATAGTCATGGGATTGCTACTTTTTATGCTAATCAAACTAGAACGAAGTTATAGGACTCCTAATCACCTCTTTCTTTGACAATTTTAGAGCACCAATGAGACAATAAGAAGGTCTCCCTAAATGAAGCCTTGTGTGAGATGTACACATGATTTTGAACGCGATAGTAATGGGTTCGTCATTTTGTCGCTAATCAAACTAGATTGATGTAATACAACTTATAATCACCTCTTTCTTTGTACATTTGAAACAACCAATGAAAAAATATTAAGGTCTCCCTAAATAAAGACTTGTGTGAGATCTACGCATCGTTTTGGACGCGATAGTGATGTGATTGCTCCTTTTGATGCTAATTTCAACTAGAACTAAGTAATAGAACTCATAATCGCCTATATTTTTACAATTTGAGAGAAGTAATGAAATATTAAGAAGATCTCCCTAAATGACGACTTGTGTGAGATGTACGGATAGTTTTGAAGGCACTAGTGATACGATTGCTCCTTTTGATGCTATTCTAACTAGAACTAATTTATAGGACTCATAATCACCTCTTTCTTTGACAATTTGAGAGACCCAATGAAACAATAAAAAGGTCTCCCTAAATCAAGATTTGTGTGAGATGTACGCATCGTTTTTAACGTGATAGTCATAGGATTGCTCCTTTTGATGCTAATAAAATTAGAACATAGTAATAAGACACCGAATCACCTTCTTCTTTCACAATTTTAGAGAACCAATTAAACAATAAGAAGGTCTCCTTAAATGAAGACATGTGTGAGATGTACGAATCGTTTTTAACGCGATAGTCATGGGATTCCTCCTTTTGATGCTAATCAAACTAGAACGAAGTTATAGGACTCCTAATCACTTTTTTCTTTGACAATTTTAGTCCACCAATGAAACAATAATAAGGTCTCCCAAAAGGAATACTTTTGTGAGATGTACGCTTGATTTTGAACCCGATAGTCATGGGTTTCTCCTTTTGACGCTCTAGAACGAAGTAATACAACTCTTAATCACCTCTTTTTTTGTAAATTTGAAAAAACCAATGAAACAATATGAAGGTCTCCCTAAATGAAGGCTTGTGTTAGATCTACGCATCATTTTGGACGCGATAGTGATGTGATTGCTCCTTTTGATGCTAATTTCAACTAGAACAAAGTAATAGAACTCATAATCACCTATATTTTGATAATTTGAGAGAATTAATAAAACATTAAGAAGATCTCCCTAAATGAAGACTTGTGTGAGATGTACAGATCATTTTGAAGGCACTTGTGATAGGATTGCTCTTTTTGATGCTAATCAAACTAGAACGAATTCATATGACTTATAATCTCCTCTTTCTTTAATAATTTGAGACACCTAATGAAATAATAAGAAGGTCTCCCTAAATCAAGACTTGTGTGAGATGTACGCATCGTTTTTAACGCGATAGTCATGGGATTGCTCCTTTTGATGCTAATCAAATTAGAACGAAGTAATAAGACTCCTAATTCTTTCACAATTTTAGAGAACAAATGAAACAATAAGAAGGTCTCCTTAAATGAAGACATGTGTAAGATGTACGCATCGTTTTTAATGCTATAATCATGGGATTGCTCCTTTTGATGCTAATGAAACTAGAACGAAGTTATAGGACTCCTAATCACTTCTTTCTTTGACAATTTTAGTCGACTAATGAAACAACAAGAAGGTCTCCCAAAATGAATACTTTTGTAAGATGTACGCTTGATTTTGAACCCGATAGTCATGGGTTTCTCCTTTTGACGCTAATCAAACTAGAACTAAGTAATACAACTTTTAATCACCTCTTTCTTTGAAAATTTTGAAAAAACCAATGAAACAATAAGAAGGTCTTCCTAAATGAAGACTTGTGTGTGATCTACACATCGTTTTGGATGCGATAGTGATGTGACTGCTACTTTTGATGCTAATTTCAACTAGAACGAAGTAATAGAACTCATAATCACCTATATTTTGATAATTTGAGAGAACTAATGAAACATTAAGAAGGTCTCCCTAAATGAAGACTTGTGTGAGATGTACGGATCGTTTTGAAGGCACTAATGACAGGATTGCTCTTTTTGTTGCTAATCAAACTAGAACGAATTCATAGGACTTATAATCACCTCTTTCTTTGACAATTTGAGAGGCCCAATGAAACAATAAGAAGGTCTCCCAAAATCAAGACTTGTGTGAGATGTACGCATCGTTTTTAACGCGATTGTCATGGGATTGCTCCTTTAGATGCTAATCAAATTAGAACGAAGTAATAAGACTCCTAATTCTTTCACAATTTTAGAGAACAAATGAAACAAAAAGAAGGTCTCCTTAAATGATGACACGTGTAAGATGTACGCATCGTTTTTAATGCTATAATCATGGGATTGCTCCTTTTGATGCTAATCAAACTAGAACGAAGTTATAGGACTCCTAATCACCTCTTTCTTTGACAATTTTAGTTGACCAATAAAACAATAAGAAGGTCTTCCAAAATGAATACTTTTGTAAGATGTACGCTTGATTTTGAACCCGATAGTCATGGGTTTCTACTTTTGACACTAATCAAACTAGAATGAAGTAATACAACTCTTAATCACCTCTTTCTTTGTAAATTTGAAAAAACCAATGAAATAATATGACGGTCACCCTAAATGAAGACTTGTGTGAGATCTACGCATCGTTATGGACGCGATAGTGATGTGATTGCTCCTTTTGATGCTATATTCAATTAGAACGAAGTAATAGAACTTATAATCACCTATATTTTGATAATTTGAGAGAACTAATGAAAAATTAAGAAGGTCTCCCTAAATGAAGACTTGTGTGAGATGTACGGATCGTTTCACTAGTGACAGGATTGCTCCTTTTGATGCTAATCAAACTAGAACGAATTCATAGGACTAATAATCACATCTTTCTTTGACAATTTGAGAGACCCAATGAAACTGTAAGAAGGTCTCCCTAAATCAAGGCACTAGTGACAGGATTGCTCCTTTTGATGCTAAGCAAACTAGAACGAATTCATAGGACTCATAATCACCTCTTTCTTTGACAATTTGAGAGACCCAATGAAATAATAAGAAAGTCTCGCAAGACTTGTGTGAGATGTACGCATCGTTTTTAACGCGATTGTCATGGGATTGCTTCTTTTGATGCTAATCAAATTAGAACATAGTAATAAAAGACCTAATCACCTCCTTCTTTCACAATTTTAGAGTACCAATGAAACAATATGAAGGTATCCTTAAATAATAAGAAAGTCTCGCAAGATTTGTGTGAGATGTACGCATCGTTTTTAATGCGTTAGTCATGGGATTGCTCCTTTTGATGTTAATCAAATTAGAACGATGTAATAAGACTCCTAATTCTTTCACAATTTTAGAGAACAAATGAAACAATAAGAATGTCTCTTTAAATGAAGACATGTGTAAGATGTACGCATCGTTTTTAACGAGATAATCATGGGATTGCTCCTTTTGATGCTAATCAAACTAGAACGAAGTTATAGGACTCCTAATCACTTCTTTCTTTGACAATTTTAGTCGACCAATAAAACAATAAGAAGGTCTCCCAAAATGAATACTTTTAGGAGATGTACGCTTGATTTTGAACCCGATAGTCATGGGTTTCTCCTTTTGACGCTAATCAAACTAGAACGAAGTAATACTACTCTTAATCACCTCTTTCTTTGTAAATTTGAAAAAACCAATGAAACAATATGATGGTCTCCCTAAATGAAGACTTGTGTGAGATCTACGCATCGTTTTGGACGCGATAGTGATGTGATTGCTCCTTTTGATGCTATATTCAATTAGAACGAAGTAATAGAACTTATAATCACCTATATTTTGATAATTTGAGAGAACTAATGAAACGTTAAGAAGGTCTCCCTAAATGAAGACTTGTGTGAGATGTACGGCTCGTTTCACTAGTGACAGGATTGGTCCTTTTGATGCTAATCAAACTAGAACGAATTCATCGGACTCATAATAACCTCTTTCTTTGACAATTTGAGAGACCCAATGAAACAATAAGAAGGTCTCCCTAAATCAAGACTTCTGTGAGATGTACGCATCATTTTTAACGCGATAGTCATGGGATTGCTTCTTCTGATGCTAATCAAATTAGAACGAAGTAATAAAAGTCCTAATCACCTCCTTCTTTCACAATTTTAGAGTACCAATGAAACAATAAGAAGGTATCCTTAAATGAAGACATGTGTGAGATGTACGCATCGTTTTTAATGCGATAGTCATAGGATTACTCCTTTTGATGCTAATCAAACTAGAACGAAGTTATAGGACTCCGAATCACCTCTTTCTTTGACAATTTTAGAGCACCAATGAAACAATAAGAAGGTCTCCCTAAATGAAGCCTTGTGTGAGATGTACACATGGTTTTGAACGCGATAGTCATGGGTTTGTCGTTTTGACACTAATCAAACTAGATCGATGTAATACAACTCTTAATCACCTCTTTCTTTGTAAATTTGAAACAACCAATGAAACAATATTATGGTCTCCCTAAATAAATACTTTGTGAGATATACGCATCGTTTTGGACGCGATAGTGATTTGATTGCTCCTTTTGATGCTAATTTCAACTAGAACGAAGTAATAGAACTCATAATCAACTATATTTTTATAATTTGAGAGAACTAATGAAACATTAAGAAGATCTTCCTAAATGACGACTTGTGTGAGATGTACGGATCGTTTTGAAGGCACTAGTGATATGATTGCTCCTTTTGATGCTAATCAAACTAGAACGAATTCATAGGACTCATAATCACCTCTTTCTTTGACCATTTGAGAGACCCAATGAAATAATTAAAAGGTCTCCCTAAATCAAGACTTGTGTGAGATGTACGCATCGTTTTTAACGCGATAGTCATAGGATTGCTCTTTTGGATACTAATCAAATTAGAACGAAGTAATAAGACTCCTAATTACCTTCTTCTTTCACAATATTAGAGAACCAATTAAACAATAAGAAGGTCTCTTAAATGAAGACATGTGTGAGATGTACGCATCGTTTTTAACGCGATAGTCATGGGATTGCTCCTTTTGATGTTAATCAAACTAGAACGAAGTTATAGGACTCCTAATCACTTCTTTCTTTGACGATTTTAGTGCACCAATTAAACAATAAGAACGTCTCCCAAAATGAATACTTTTGTGAGATGTACGCTTGATTTTGAACCCTATAGTCATGGGTTTCTCCTTTTGACGCTAATCAAACTAGAATGAAGTAATACAACTCTTAATCACCTCTTTCTTTGTAAATTTTAAAAAACCAATGAAACAATATGAAGGTCTCCCTAAATGAAGGCTTATGTGAGATCTACGCATCGTTTTGGACGCGATAGTGATGTGATTGCTCCTTTTGATGCTATTTTCAACTAGAACGAAGTAATAGAACTCATAATCACATATATTTTGAAAATTTGAGAGAACTAATGAAACATTAAGAAGGTCTCCCTAAATGAAGACTTGTGTGAGATGTACGGATCGTTTTGAAGGCACTAGTGACAGGATTGCTCCTTTTGATGCTAAGCAAACTAGAACGAATTCATAGCACTCATAATCACCTCTTTTTTTGACAATTTGAGAGACCCAATGAAATAATAAGAAAGTCTCGCAAGACATGTTTGAGATGTACGCATCGTTTTTAATGCGTTAGTCATGGGATTGCTCCTTTTGATGCTAATCAAATTAGAACGAAGTAATAAGACTCCTAATTCTTTCACAATTTTAGAGAACAAATGAAACAATAAGAAGGTCTCCTTAAATGAAGACATGTGTAAGATATACGCATCGTTTTTAATGCGATAATCATGAGATTGCTCCTTTTGATGCTAATCAAACTAGAACGAAGTTATAGGACTCCTAATCACTTCTTTCTTTGACAATTTTAGTCGACCAATAAAACAATAAGATGGTCTCCCAAAATGAATACTTTTATGAGATGTACGCTTCATTTTGAAACCCGATAGTCATGGGTTTCTCCTTTTGACGCTAATCAAACTAGAACGAAGTAATACAACTCTTAATCACCTCTTTCTTTGTAAATTTGAAAAAACCAATGAAACAATATGACGGTCTCCCTAAATGAAGACTTGTGTGAGATCTACGCATCGTTTTGGACGCGATAGTGATGAGATTGCTCCTTTTGATGCTATATTCAAATAGAACGAAGTAATAGAACATATAATCACCTATATTTTGATAATTTGAGAGAACAAATGAAACATTAAGAAGGTCTCCCTAAATGAAGACTTGTGTGAGATGTACGGCTCGTTTCACTAGTGACAGGATTGGTCCTTTTGATGCTAATCAAACTTAGAACGAATTCATAGGACTCATAATCACCTCTTTCTTTGACAATTTGAGAGACCCAATGAAACAATAAGAAGGTCTCCCTAAATCAAGACTTCTGTGAGATGTACGCGTCGTTTTTAACGCGATAGTCATGGGATTGCTTCTTTAGATGCTAATCAAATTAGAACGAAGTAATAAAAGTCCTAATCACCTCCTTCTTTCACAATTTTAGAGAACCAATGAAACAATAAGAAGGTATCCTTAAATGAAGACATGTGTGAGATGTACGCATCGTTTTTAATGCGATAGTCATGGGATTACTCCTTTTGATGCTAATCAAACTAGAACGAAGTTATAGGACTACGAATCACCTCTTTCTTCGACAATTTTAGAGCACCAATGAAACAATAAGAAGGTCTCCCTAAATGAAGCCTTGTGTGAGATGTACACATGGTTTTGAACGCGATAGTCATGGGTTTGTCGTTTTGACACTAATCAAACTAGATCGATGTAATACAACTCTTAATCACCTCTTTCTTTGTAAATTTGAAACAACCAATGAAACAATATTAAGGTCTCCCTAAATAAATACTTTGTGAGATATACGCATCGTTTTGGACGTGATAGTGATTTGATTGCTCCTTTTGATGCTAATTTCAACTAGAACGAAGTAATAGAACTTATAATCAACTATATTTTTATAATTTGAGAGAACTAATGAAACATTAAGAAGATCTTCCTAAATGATGACTTGTGTGAGATGTACGGATCGTTTTGAAGGCACTAGTGATATGATTGCTCCTTTTGATCCTAATCAAACTAGAACGAATTTATAGGACTCATAATCACCTCTTTCTTTGACCATTTGAGAGACCCAATGAAATAATTAAAAGGTCTCCCTAAATCAAGACTTGTGTGAGATGTACGCATCGTTTTTAACGCGATAGTCATAGGATTGCTCTTTTGGATACTAATCAAATTAGAACGAAGTAATAAGACTCCTAATTACCTTCTTCTTTCACAATATTAGAGAACCAATTAAACAATAAGAAGGTCTCTTAAATGAAGACATGTGTGAGGTGTACGCATCGTTTTTAACGCGATAGTCATGGGATTGCTCCTTTTGATGTTAATCAAACTAGAACGAAGTTATAGGACTCCTAATCACTTCTTTCTTCGACGATTTTAGTGCACCAATTAAACAATAAGAACGTCTCCCAAAATGAATACTTTTGTGAGATGTACGCTTGATTTTGAACCCGATAGTCATGGGTTTCTCCTTTTGACGCTAATCAAACTAGAATGAAGTAATACAACTCTTAATCACCTCTTTCTTTGTAAATTTTAAAAAACCAATGAAACAATATGAAGGTCTCCCTAAATGAAGGCTTATGTGACATCTACGCATCGTTTTGGACGCGATAGTGATGTGATTGCTCCTTTTGATGCTATTTTCAACTAGAACGAAGTAATAGAACTCATAATCACATATTTTTTGACAATTTGAGACAACTAATGAAACATTAAGAAGGTCTCCCTAAATGAAGACTTGTGTGAGATGTACGGATCGTTTTGAAGGCACTAGTGACAGGATTGCTCCTTTTGATGCTAAGCAAACTAGAACGAATTCATAGGACTCATAATCACCTCTTTCTTTGACAATTTGAGAGACCCAATGAAATAATAAGAAAGTCTCGCCAGACTTGTGTGAGATGTACGCATCGTTTTTAATGCGTTAGTCATGGGATTGCTCCTTTTGATGCTAATCAATTTAGAACGAAGTAATAAGACTCCTAAGTTCTTTCACAATTTTAGAGAACAAATGAAACAATAAGAAGGTCTCCTTAAATGAAGACATGTGTAAGATGTACGCATCGTTTTTAACGCGATAATCATGGGATTGCTCCTTTTGATGCTAATCAAACTAGAACGAAGTTATAGGACTCCTAATCACTTCTTTCTTTGACAATTTTAGTCGACCAATAATACAATAAGAAGGTCTCCCAAAATGAATACTTTTTATGAGATGTACGCTTGATTTTGAACCCGATAGTCATGGGTTTCTCCTTTTGACGCTAATCAAACTAGAACGAAGTAATACAACTCTTAATCACCTCTTTCTTTGTAAATTTGAAAAAACCAATGAAACAATATGACGGTCTCCCTAAATGAAGACTTGTGTGAGATCTACGCATCGTTTTGGACGCGATAGTGATGAGATTGCTCCTTTTGATGCTATATTCAATTAGAACGAAGTAATAGAACATATAATCACCTATATTTTGATAATTTGAGAGAACAAATGAAACATTAAGAAGGTCTCCCTAAATGAAGACTTGTGTGACATGTACGGCTCGTTTCACTAGTGACAGGATTGGTCCTTTTGATGCTAATCAAACTAGAACGAATTCATAGGACTCATAATCACACCTCTTTCTTTGACAATTTGAGAGACCCAATGAAACAATAAGAAGGTCTCCCTAAATCAAGACTTCTGTGAGATGTACGCGTCGTTTTTAACGCGATAGTCATGGGATTGCTTCTTTTGATGCTAATCAAATTAGAACGAAGTAATAAAAGTCCTAATCACCTCCTTCTTTCACAATTACAATAAGAAGGTATCCTTAAATGAAGACATGTGTGAGATGTACGCATCGTTTTTAATGCGATAGTCATGGGATTTCTCCTTTTGATGATAATCAAACTAGAACGAAGTTATAGGACTCCGAATCACCTCTTTCTTTGACAATTTTAGAGCACCAATGAAACAATAAGGTCTCCCTAAATGAAGCCTTGTGTGAGATGTACACATGGTTTTGAACGCGATAGTCATGGGTTTGTCGTTTGACACTAATCAAACTAGATCGATGTAATAC
>JAINUT010001019.1:0-16191 GCA_020205555.1 Panax stipuleanatus
TGTATTACTTTATTCTAGTTTGATTAGCGTCAAAAGGAGAAACCCATTATCGGGTTCAAAATCAAGCGTACATCTCCCAAAAGTATTCATTTTGGGAGACGTTCTTATTTTTTAATTGTGCCTAAAATCGTCAAAAAGAATAAGTGATTAGGAGTCCATAACTTCGTTCTAGTTTGATTAACACCAAAAGGAGCAATCCCATGACTATCGCGTTAAAAACGATGCGTACTCTCACACATGTCTTCATTTAAGAGACCTTCTTATTGTTTAATTGGTTCCTTAATATTGTGAAAGAAGAAATAATTAGGAGTCTTATTACTTCGTTCTAATTTGATTAGTATCAAAAGAGCAATCCTATGACTATCGCGTTAAAAACGATGCGTACATCTCACACAAGTCTGATTTAGGGAGCCTTTAATTAATTTCATTGGGTCTCTCAAATGGTCAAAGAAAGAGGTGATTATGAGTCCTATGAATTCGTTCTAGTTTGATTCTCAAAAAGGAGCAATCATATCACTAGTGCCTTCAAAACGATCCGTACAACTCACAACAAGTCGTCATTTAGGAAGATCTTCTTAATGTTTCATTAGTTCTCCCAAATTATAAAAATATAGTTGATTATAGAGTTCTATTACTCGTTCTAGTTGAAATTAGCATCAAAAGGAGCAATCACATCACTATCGCGTCCAAAAACGATGCGTATATCTCACACAAGTCTTTATTTAGGGAGACCTTAATATTGTTCATTGGTTGTTTCAAATTTACAAGAAAGAGGTGATTAAGAGTTGTATTACAATCGATCTAGTTTGATTAGTGTCAAAACGACAACCCATGACCTATCGCGTTCAAAAACCATGTGTACAATCTCACACATGCTTCATTTAGGGAGACCTCTTCTTATTGTTTCATTGGTGCTCTAAAATTGTCAAAGAAAGAGGTGATATTAGGATCCTATAACTTCGTACTAGTTTGATTAGCATCAAAAGAGTAATCCCATGACTATCGCATTAAAACGATGCGTACATCTCACACATGTCTTCATTTAAGGATACCTTCTTATTGTTTCATTGGTTCTCTAAATTGTGAAAGAAGGAGGTGATTAGGACTTTTATTACTTCGTTCTAATTTGATTAGCATCAAAAAGAAGCAATCCCATGACTATCGTCGTTAACAACGATGCTACATCTCACAGAAGTCTTGATTTAGGGAGACCATCGTTTTGTCTCATTTGGTCTCTCAAATGTCAAGAAAGAGGTGATTATGAGTCCTATGAATTCGTTCTAGTTTGATTAGCATCAAAGGACCATCCTGTCACTATTGAACCGAGCCGTACATCACAACAGTCTTCATTTAGAGAGACCTTCTTAATGTTTCATTGTTCTCTCAAATTATCAAAATATAGGTGATTATAAGTTTCTATAACTTCGTTCTAATTGCATATAGCATCAAAAGAGCAATCACATCACTATCGCGTCCAAAACGATGCGTAGATCTCACACAAGTCTCATTTAGGGAGACCGTCATATTGTTCATTGGTTTTTTTTGAATTTACAAAGAAAGAGGTGATTAAGAGTTGTATTACTTCGTTCTAGTTTGATTAGCGTCAAAGGAGAAACCCATGACTATATCGGGTTCAAAATCAAGCGTACATCTCATAAAAGTATTCATTTTGGGAGACCTTCTTATTGTTTTATTGGTCGACTAAAATTGTCAAAGAAAGAAGTGATTAGGAGTCTATAACTTGTTCTAGTTTGATTAGCATCAAAAGGAGCAATCCATGATTATCGCGTTAAAACGATGCGTACATCTTACACATGTCTTCATTTAAGGAGACCTTCTTATTGTTTCATTTGTTTCTCTAAATTGGTGAAAGAACTAGGAGTCTTATTACTTCGTTCTAATTTGATTAGCATCAAAGGAGCCATCCCATGACATCGTATTAAAAACGATGCGTACATCTCACACAAGTCTTGCGAGACTTTCTTATTATTTCATGGGTCTCTCAATGTCAAAGAAAGAGGTGATTAGAGTCCTATGATTCGTTCTAGTTGCTTAGCATGAAAAGGAGCAATCTGTCACTAGTGCCATTCAAACGATCTGTACATCTCACACAATCTTACATTTAGGGAGACCTTCTTAATGTTCATTAGTTTCTCTCAAATGGTCAAAATATATGTATTATGAGTTCTATTACTTGTTCTAGTTGAAAAATAGCATCAAAAGGAGCAATCACATCATTATCGCGTCCAAAACGATGCGTAGATCTGACATAAGCCTTCATTTAGGGAGACCTTCATATTGTTTCATTGGTTTTTTAAAATTTACAAAAGAAAGAGGTGATTAAGAGTTGTATTACTTCATTCTAGTTTGAATTAGCGTGTCAAAGGAGAAACACCATGACTATCGGGTTCAAAATCAGAGCGTACATCTCCCAAAAGTATTCATTTTGGGAGACGTTCTTATTGTTTAATTGGTGCACTAAAATCGTCAAGAAAGAGTGAATTAGATGTCCTATACTTCGTTTCTAGTTTGATAACACCAAAAGGAGCAATCCCATGACTATCGCGTTAAAAAACGATGCGTACATCTCACACATGTCTTCATTAAGAGACCTTCTTATTGTTTAATTGGTTCTCTAATATTGTGAAAGAAGAAGGTAATTAGGAGTCTTATTACTTCTTCTAATTTGATTAGTAGCAAAAAGAGCAATCCTATGACTATCGCGTTAAAACGATGCGTACTCTCACACAAGTCTTGATTTAGGAAGCCTTTTAATTATTTCATTGGGTCCTCTCAAATGGTCAAAGAAAGAGGTGATTATGCGTCCTATGAATTCGTTCTAGTTGATTAGCATCAAAAGGAGCAATCATATCACAGTGCCTTCAAAACGATCCGTACAGTTCACACAAGTCTTCATTTAGGAAGATTTTCTTAATGTTTCATTAGTTCTCTCAAATTATAAAAATATAATTGATTATGAGTTCTATTACTTCGTTCTAGTTGAAATTAGCATCAAAGGAGCAATCACATCACTATCGCGTCCAAAAACGATGCATATCTCACACAAGTCTTTATTTAGGGAGACCTTAATATTGTTTCATTGGTTGTTTCAAATTTACAAGAAAGAGGTGATTAGAGTTGTATTACATCGATCTAAGTTGATTAGTGTCAAAACGACAAACCATGACTATCGCGTTCAAAACCATGTGTACATCTCACACAGGCTTCATTTAGGAGACCTTCTTATTGTTTCATTGGTGCTCTAAAATTGTCAAAGAAAGAGGTGATTAGGAGTCCTATAACTTCGTACTAGTTGATTAGCATCAAAAGGAGTAATCCCATGACTATCGCATTAAAACGATGCGTACATCTCACACATGTCTTCATTTAAGGATACTTCTTATTGTTTCATTGGTTCTCAAAATTGTGAAAGAAGAGGTGATTAGGACTTTTATTACGTTCGTCTAATTTGCTTAGCATCAAAAGAAGCAATCCCATGACTATCGCGTTAAAAACGACGCGTACATCTCACAGATCTTGATTTAGGGAGACCTTCTATTGTTCATTGGGTCTCTCAAATTGTCAAGAAAAGGTGTGATTACGAGTCTATGAATTCGTTCTAGTTGATAGCATCAAAAGGACAATCCTGTCACTAGTGAAACGAGCCGTACATCTCACACAAGTCTTCATTTAGGGAGACCTTCTTATGTTCATTTGTTCTCTCAAATTATCAAAATAAGGTGATTATGTTCTATTACTTCGTTCTAATTGAATATAGCATCAAAAGGAGCAATCTCATCACTACCTATCAGGTTCCAAAACGATGCGTACATCTCACACAAGTCTTCATTTAGGGAGACCGCCATTGTTTCATGGTTTTTTTTGAAATTTACAAAGAAAGAGTGATTAGAGTTGTATTAACTTCGTTCTAGTTTGATTAACCAAAAGGAGAAACCCATGACTATCGGTTCAAAATCAAGCGTACATCTCCATAAAAAATTCATTTTTGAGACCTTCTTATTGTTTTATTGGTTCGACTAATAATTGTCAAAGAAAGAATGATTAGGAGTCCTTATAACTTCGTTCTAGTTTGATTAGTATCAAAAAGGAGCAATCCTATGATATCGCGTTAAAACGATGCGTACATCTCACATGTCTTCATTTAAGGGAACCTTCTTATTGTTTCATTTGTCTCTAAAATGTGAAAGAATAGGAGTTTATTACTTCTCGTTCTAATTTGATTAGCATCAAAAGGAGCAATCCCATGACTAACGCATTAAAAACGATGCGTACATCTCACACAAGTCTGCCGAGACTTTCTTATTATTTCATTGTCTCTCAAATTAAAAAAGTGATTATGAGTTCTATGACTTCGTTCTAGTTGCTTAGCATCAAAAGGAGCAATCATCACTATGCCTTCAAAACGGCGTACATCTCACACAAGTCTTTATTTAGGGAGACCTTCTTTGTTTCATTGTTTCTCAAATTGTCGAAATAATGTTTATGAGTTCTATTACTTCGTTCTAGTTGAAAATAGCATCAAAGGAGCACACATCACTATCGCGTTCAAAACGATGCGTAGATATCACATAGCTTCATTTAGGGAGACCTTCTATTGTTTCATTGGTTTAAAATTGTCAAAGAAAGAGGTGATTAAGAGTTGTATTACTTCATTCTAGTTTGATTAGCGTCAAAGGAGAAAACCATGACTATCGGGTTCAAAATCAAGCGTACATCTCACAAAAGTCTTCATTTTGGGAGACGTTCTTATTGTTAATTGGTGCACTAAAATCGTCAAAGAAAGAAGTGATTAGGAGTCCTATAAACTTCGTTCTAGTTTGATTAACACCAAAAGGTGCAATTCCATGACTATCGCGTTAAAAACGTGCGTACATCTCACACATGTCTTCATTTAAGAGACCTTCTTATGTTTAATTGGTTCTCTAATATTGTGAAAGAAGAAGGTAATTAGGAGTCTTATTACTTCGTTCTAATTGATTAGTATCAAGAAGAGCAATCCTATGACTATCGCGTTAAAAACGATGCGTACATCTCACACAAGTCTTGATTTAGGGAGACCTTTTAATTATTTCATTGGGTCTCTCAAATGGTCAAAGAAAGAGGTGATTATGAGTCCTATGAATTCGTTCTAGTTTGATTAGCATCAAAAGGAGCAATCATATCACTAGTGCCTTCAAACGATCCGTACATCTCACACAAGTCGTCATATAGGAAGATCTTCTTAATGTTTCATTAGTTCTCTCAAATTATAAAAATATAGTTGATTATGAGTTCTATTACTTCGTTCTAGTTGAAATTAGCATCAAAAGGAGCAATCACATCACTATCGCGTCCAAAACGATGCGTATATGTCACACAAGTCTTTATTTAGGGAGACCTTAATATTGTTTCAATGGTTGTTTCAAATTTACAAAGAAAGAGGTGATTAAGAGTTGTATTACGTCGATCTAGTTTGATTAGTGTCAAAACGACAAACCCATGACTATCGCGTTCAAAACCATGTATACATCTCACACAAGGCTTCATTTGGGGAGACCTTCTTATTGTTTCATTGGTGCTCTAAAATTGTCAAAGAAAGAGGTGAGTCGGAGTCCTATAACTTCGTTCCAGTTTGATTAGCATCAAAAGGAGAAATCTCATGACTATCGCATTAAAAACGATGCGTACATCTCACACAAGTCTTGCGAGACTTTCTTATTATTTCATTGGGTCTCTCAAATTGTCAAAGAAAGAGGTGATTATGAGTCCTATGAATTCGTTCTAGTTTGCTTAGCATCAAAAGGAGCAATCCTGTCACTAGTGCCTTCAAAACGATCCGTACATCTCACACAAGTCTTCATTTAGGGAGACCTTCTTAATGTTTCATTAGTTCTCTCAAATTGTCAAAATATATGTGATTATGAGTTCTATTACTTTGTTCTAGTTGAAAATAGCATCAAAAGGAGCAATCACATCACTATCGCGTCCAAAACGATGCGTAGATCTGACATAAGCCTTCATTTAGGGAGACCTTCATATTGTTTCATTGGTTTTTTAAAATTTACAAAGAAAGAGGTGATTAAGAGTTGTATTACTTCATTCTAGTTTGATTAGCGTCAAAAGGAGAAACCCATGACTATCGGGTTCAAAATCAAGCGTACATCTCCCAAAAGTATTCATTTTGGGAGACGTTCTTATTGTTTAATTGGTGCACTAAAATCGTCAAAGAAAGAAGTGATTAGGAGTCCTATAACTTCGTTCTAGTTTGATTAACACCAAAAGGAGCAATCCCATGACTATCGCGTTAAAAACGATGCGTACATCTCACACATGTCTTCATTTAAGAGACCTTCTTATTGTTTAATTGGTTCTCTAATATTGTGAAAGAAGAAGGTAATTAGGAGTCTTATTACTTCGTTCTAATTTGATTAGTATCAAAAAGAGCAATCCTATGACTATCGCGTTAAAAACGATGCGTACATCTCACACAAGTCTTGATTTAGGGAAGCCTTTTAATTATTTCATTGGGTCTCTCAAATGGTCAAAGAAAGAGGTGATTATGAGTCCTATGAATTCGTTCTAGTTTGATTAGCATCAAAAGGAGCAATCATATCACTAGTGCCTTCAAAACGATCCGTATAGCTCACACAAGTCGTCATTTAGGAAGATCTTCTTAATGTTTCATTAGTTCTCTCAAATTATAAAAATATAGTTGATTATGAGTTCTATTACTTCGTTCTAGATGAAATTAGCATCAAAAGGAGCAATCACATCACTATCTCGTCCAAAACGATGCGTATATCTCCCACAAGTCTTTATTTAGGTAGACCTTAATATTGTTTTATTGGTTGTTCCAAATTTACAAAGAAAGAGGTGATTAAGAGTTGTATTACATCGATCTAGTTTGATTAGTGTCAAAACGACAAACCCATGACTATCGCGTTCAAAACCGTGTGTACATCTCACACAAGGCTTCATTTAGGGAGACCTTCTTATTGTTTCATTGGTGCTCTTAAATTGTCAAAGAAAGACGTGATTAGGAGTCCTATAACTTCGTACTAGTTTGATTAGCATCAAAAGGAGTAATCCCATGACTATCGCATTAAAAACGATGCGTACATCTCACACATGTCTTCATTTAAGGATACCTTCTTATTGTTTCATTGGTTCTCTAAAATTGTGAAAGAAGGAGGTGATTAGGACTTTTATTACTTCGTTCTAATTTGATTAGCATCAAAAGAAGCAATCCCATGACTATCGCGTTAACAACGATGCGTACATCTCACAGAAGTCTTGATTTAGGGAGACCATCTTATTGTCTCATTGGGTCTCTCAAATTGTCAAAGAAAGAGGTGATTATGAGTCCTATGAATTCGTTCTAGTTTGATTAGCATCAAAAGGACCAATCCTGTCACTAGTGAAACGAGCCGTACATCTCACACAAGTCTTCATTTAGAGAGACCTTCTTAATGTTTCATTTGTTCTCTCAAATTATCAAAATATAGGTGATTATAAGTTCTATAACTTCGTTCTAATTGAATATAGCATCAAAAGGAGCAATCACATCACTATCGCGTCCAAAACGATGCGTAGATCTCACACAAGTCTTCATTTAGGGAGACCGTCATATTGTTTCATTGGTTTTTTCGAATTTACAAAGAAAGAGGTGATTAAGAGTTGTATTACTTCGTTCTAGTTTGATTAGCGTCAAAAGGAGAAACCCATGACTATATCGGGTTCAAAATCAAGCGTACATCTCATAAAAGTATTCATTTTGGGAGACCTTCTTATTGTTTTATTGGTCGACTAAAATTGTCAAAGAAAGAAGTGATTAGGAGTCCTATAACTTCGTTCTAGTTTGATTAGCATCAAAAGGAGCAATCCCATGATTATCGCGTTAAAAACGATGCGTACATCTTACACATGTCTTCATTTAAGGAGACCTTCTTATTGTTTCATTTGTTCTCTCAAATTGTGAAAGAACTAGGAGTCTTATTACTTCGTTCTAATTTGATTAGCATCAAAAGGAGCAATCCCATGACTATCGTATTAAAAACGATGCACACAAGTCTTGCGAGACTTTCTTATGATTTCATTGGGTCTCTCAAATTGTCAAAGAAAGAGGTGATTATGAGTCCTATGAATTCGTTCTAGTTTGCTTAGCATCAAAAGGAGCAATCCTGTCACTAGTGCCTTCAAAACGATCTGTACATCTCACACAAGTCTTCATTTAGGGAGACCTTCTTAATGTTTCATTAGTTCTCTCAAATTGTCAAAATATATGTGATTATGAGTTCTATTACTTTGTTCTAGTTGAAAATAGCATCAAAAGGAGCAATCACATCATTATCGCGTCCAAAACGATGCGTAGATCTGACATAAGCCTTCATTTAGGGAGACCTTCATATTGTTTCATTGGTTTTTTAAAATTTACAAAGAAAGAGGTGATTAAGAGTTGTATTACTTCATTCTAGTTTGATTAGCGTCAAAAGGAGAAACCCATGACTATCGGGTTCAAAATCAAGCGTACATCTCCCAAAAGTATTCATTTTGGGAGACGTTCTTATTGTTTAATTGGTGCACTAAAATCGTCACAGAAAGAAGTGATTAGGATGTCCTATAACTTCGTTCTAGTTTGATTAACACCAAAAGGAGCAATCCCATGACTATCGCGTTAAAAACGATGCGTACATCTCACACATGTCTTCATTTAAGAGACCTTCTTATTGTTTAATTGGTTCTCTAATATTGTGAAAGAAGAAGGTAATTAGGAGTCTTATTACTTCGTTCTAATTTGATTAGTATCAAAAAGAGCAATCCTATGACTATCGCGTTAAAAACGATGCGTACATCTCACACAAGTCTTGATTTAGGGAAGCCTTTTAATTATTTCATTGGGTCTCTCAAATAGTCAAAGAAAGAGGTGATTATGAGTCCTATGAATTCGTTCTAGTTTGATTAGCATCAAAAGGAGCAATCATATCACTAGTGCCTTCAAAACGATCCGTACATCTCACACAAGTCGTCATTTAGGAAGATCTTCTTAATGTTTCATTAGTTCTCTCAAATTATAAAAATATAGTTGATTATGAGTTCTATTACTTCGTTCTAGTTGAAATTAGCATCAAAAGGAGCAATCACATCACTATCGCGTCCAAAACGATGCGTATATCTCACACAAGTCTTTATTTAGGGAGACCTTAATATTGTTTCATTGGTTGTTTCAAATTTACAAAGAAAGAGGTGATTAAGAGTTGTATTACATCGATCTAGTTTGATTAGTGTCAAAACGACAAACCCATGACTATCGCGTTCAAAACCATGTGTACATCTCACACAAGGCTTCATTTAGGGAGACCTTCTTATTGTTTCATTGGTGCTCTAAAATTGTCAAAGAAAGAGGTGATTAGGAGTCCTATAACTTCGTACTAGTTTGATTAGCATCAAAAGGAGTAATCCCATGACTATCGCATTAAAAACGATGCGTACATCTCACACATGTCTTCATTTAAGGATACCTTCTTATTGTTTCATTGGTTCTCTAAAATTGTGAAAGAAGGAGGTGATTAGGACTTTTATTACTTCGTTCTAATTTGATTAGCATCAAAAGAAGCAATCCCATGACTATCGCGTTAAAAACGACGCGTACATCTCACAGAAGTCTTGATTTAGGGAGACCTTCTTATTGTCTCATTGGGTCTCTCAAATTGTCAAAGAAAGAGGTGTGATTATGAGTCCTATGAATTCGTTCTAGTTTGATTAGCATCAAAAGGACCAATCCTGTCACTAGTGAAACGAGCCGTACATCTCACACAAGTCTTCATTTAGGGAGACCTTCTTAATGTTTCATTTGTTCTCTCAAATTATCAAAATATAGGTGATTATATGTTCTATTACTTCGTTCTAATTGAATATAGCATCAAAAGGAGCAATCTCATCACTACCGCGTCCAAAACGATGCGTAGATCTCACACAAGTCTTCATTTAGGGAGACCGCCATATTGTTTCATTGGTTTTTTCGAATTTACAAAGAAAGAGGTGATTAAGAGTTGTATTACTTCGTTCTAGTTTGATTAGCGTCAAAAGGAGAAACCCATGACTATCGGGTTCAAAATCAAGCGTACATCTCATAAAAAGTATTCATTTTGGGAGACCTTCTTATTGTTTTATTGGTCGACTAAAATTGTCAAAGAAAGAAGTGATTAGGAGTCCTATAACTTCGTTCTAGTTTGATTAGCATCAAAAGGAGCAATCCCAGGATTATCGCGTTAAAAACGATGCGTACATCTTACACATGTCTTCATTTAAGGAGACCTTCTTATTGTTTCATTTGTTCTCTAAAATTGTGAAAGAACTAGGAGTCTTATTACTTCGTTCTAATTTGATTGGCATCAAAAGGAGCAATCCCATGACTAACGCATTAAAAACGATGCGTACATCTCACACAAGTCTGCCGAGACTTTCTTATTATTTCATTGGGTCTCTCAAATTGTCAAAGAAAGAGGTGATTATGAGTGCTATGAATTCGTTCTAGTTTGCTTAGCATCAAAAGGAGCAATCCTGTCACTAGTGCCTTCAAAACGATCCGTACATCTCACACAAGTCTTCATTTAGGGAGACCTTCTTAATGTTTCATTAGTTCTCTCAAATTGTCGAAATATATGTGATTATGAGTTCTATTACTTCGTTCTAGTTGAAAATAGCATCAAAAGGAGCAATCACATCACTATCGCGTCCAAAACGATGCGTAGATATCACATAAGCCTTCATTTAGGGAGACCTTCATATTGTTTCATTGGTTTTTTAAAATTTACAAAGAAAGAGGTGATTAAGAGTTGTATTACTTCATTCTAGTTTGATTAGCGTCAAAAGGAGAAAACCATGACTATCGGGTTCAAAATCAAGCGTACATCTCACAAAAGTATTCATTTTGGGAGACGTTCTTATTGTTTAATTGGTGCACTAAAATCGTCAAAGAAAGAAGTGATTAGGAGTCCTATAACTTCGTTCTAGTTTGATTAACACCAAAAGGTGCAATCCCATGACTATCGCGTTAAAAACGATGCGTACACTCACACATGTCTTCATTTAAGAGACCTTCTTATTGTTTAATTGGTTCTCTAATATTGTGAAAGAAGAAGGTAATTAGGAGTCTTATTACTTCGTTCTAATTTGATTAGTATCAAAAAGAGCAATCCTATGACTATCGCGTTAAAAACGATGCGTACATCTCACACAAGTCTTGATTTAGGGAGACCTTTTAATTATTTCATTGGGTCTCTCAAATGGTCAAAGAAAGAGGTGATTATGAGTCCTATGAATTCGTTCTAGTTTGATTAGCATCAAAAGGAGCAATCATATCACTAGTGCCTTCAAAACGATCCGTACATCTCACACAAGTCGTCATTTAGGAAGATCTTCTTAATGTTTCATTAGTTCTCTCAAATTATAAAAATATAGTTGATTATGAGTTCTATTACTTCGTTCTAGTTGAAATTAGCATCAAAAGGAGCAATCACATCACTATCGCGTCCAAAACGATGCGTATATGTCACACAAGTCTTTATTTAGGGAGACCTTAATATTGTTTCAATGGTTGTTTCAAATTTACAAAGAAAGAGGTGATTAAGAGTTGTATTACGTCGATCTAGTTTGATTAGTGTCAAAACGACAAACCCATGACTATCGCGTTCAAAACCATGTGTACATCTCACACAAGGCTTCATTTAGGGAGACCTTCTTATTGTTTCATTGGTGCTCTAAAATTGTCTAAGAAAGAGGTGAGTCGGAGTCCTATAACTTCGTTCTAGTTTGATTAGCATCAAAAGGAGAAATCCCATGACTATCGCATTAAAAACGATGCGTACATCTCACACATGTCTTCATTTAAGGATACCTTCTTATTGTTTCATTGGTTCTCTAAAATTGTGAAAGAAGGAGGTGATTAGGACTTTTATTACTTCGTTCTAATTTGATTAGCATCAAAAGAAGCAATCCCATGACTATCGCGTTAAAAACGACGCGTACATCTCACAGAAGTCTTGATTTAGGGAGACCTTCTTATTGTTTCATTGGGTCTCTCAAATTGTCAAAGAAAGAGGTGTGATTATGAGTCCTATGAATTCGTTCTAGTTTGATTAGCATCAAAAGGACCAATCCTGTCACTAGTGAAACGAGCCGTACATCTCACACAAGTCTTCATTTAGGGAGACCTTCTTAATGTTTCATTTGTTCTCTCAAATTATCAAAATATAGGTGATTATATGTTCTATTACTTCGTTCTAATTGAATATAGCATCAAAAGGAGCAATCTCATCACTATCGCGTCCAAAACGATGCGTAGATCTCACACAAGTCTTCATTTAGGGAGACCGTCATATTGTTTCATTGGTTTTTTCAAATTTACAAAGAAAGAGGTGATTAAGAGTTGTATTACTTCGTTCTAGTTTGATTAGCGTCAAAAGGAGAAACCCATGACTATCGGGTTCAAAATCAAGCGTACATCTCATAAAAGTATTCATTTTGGGAGACCTTCTTATTGTTTATTGGTCGACTAAAATTGTCAAAGAAAGAAGTGATTAGGAGTCCTATAACTTCGTTCTAGTTTGATTAGCATCAAAAGGAGCAATCCCATGATTATCGCGTTAAAAACGATGCGTACATCTTACACATGTCTTCATTTAAGGAGACCTTCTTATTGTTTCATTTGTTCTCTCAAATTGTGAAAGAATTAGGAGTCTTATTACTTCGTTTTAATTTGATTAGCATTAAACGGAGCAATCCCATGACTATCGCATTAAAAACGATGCGTACATCTCACACAAGTCTTGCGAGACTTTTTTATTATTTCATTGGGTCTCTCAAATTGTCAAAGAAAGATGTGATTATGAGTCCTATGACTTCGTTCTAGTTTGCTTAGCATCAAAAGGAGCAATCCTGTCACTAGTGCCTTCAAAACGATCCGTACATCTCAACAAGTCTTCATTTAGGGAGACCTTCTTAATGTTTCATTAGTTCTCTCAAATTGTCGAAATATATGTGATTATGAATTCTATTACTTCGTTCTAGTTGAAAATAGCATCAAAAGGAGCAATCACATCACTATCGCGTCCAAAACGATGCGTAGATATCACATAAGCCTTCATTTAGGGAGACCTTCATATTGTTTCATTGGTTTTTTAAAATTTACAAAGAAAGAGGTGATTAAGAGTTGTATTACTTCATTCTAGTTTGATTAGCGTCAAAAGGAGAAAACCATGACTATCGGGTTCAAAATCAAGCGTACATCTCACAAAAGTATTCATTTTGGGAGACGATCTTATTGTTTAATTGGTGCACTAAAATCGTCAAAGAAAGAAGTGATTAGGAGTCCTATAACTTCGTTCTAGTTTGATTAACACCAAAAGGAGCAATCCCATGACTATCGCGTTAAAAACGATGCGTACATCTCACACATGTCTTCATTTAAGAGACCTTCTTATTGTTTAATTGGTTCTCTAATATTGTGAAAGAAGAAGGTAATTAGGAGTCTTATTACTTCGTTCTAATTTGATTAGTATCAAAAAGAGCAATCCTATGACTATCGCATTAAAAACGATGCGTACATCTCACACAAGTCTTGATTTAGGGAGACCTTTTAATTATTTCATTGGGTCTCTCAAATGGTCAAAGAAAGAGGTGATTATGAGTCCTATGAATTCGTTCTAGTTTGATTAGCATCAAAAGGAGCAATCATATCACTAGTGCCTTCAAAACGATCCGTACATCTCACACAAGTCGTCATATAGGAAGATCTTCTTAATGTTTCATTAGTTCTCTCAAATTATAAAAATATAGTTGATTATGAGTTCTATTACTTCGTTCTAGTTGAAATTAGCATCAAAAGGAGCAATCACATCACTATCGCGTCCAAAACGATGCGTATATCTCACACAAGTCTTTATTTAGGGAGACCTTAATATTGTTTCATTGGTTGTTTCAAATTTACAAAGAAAGAGGTGATTAAGAGTTGTATTACGTCGATCTAGTTTGATTAGTGTCAAAACGACAAACCCATGACTATCGCGTTCAAAACCATGTGTACATCTCACACAAGGCTTCATTTAGGGAGACCTTCTTATTGTTTCATTGGTGCTCTAAAATTGTCAAAGAAAGAGGTGAGTCGGAGTCCTATAACTTCGTTCTAGTTTGATTAGTATCAAAAAGAGCAATCCTATGACTATCGCGTTAAAAACGATGCGTACATCTCACACAAGTCTTGATTTAGGGAAGCCTTTTAATTATTTCATTGGGTCTCTCAAATAGTCAAAGAAAGAGGTGACTATGAGTCCTATGAATTCGTTCTAGTTTGATTAGCATCAAAAGGAGCAATCATATCACTAGTGCCTTCAAAACGATCCGTATAGCTCACACAAGTCGTCATTTAGGAAGATCTTCTTAATGTTTCATTAGTTCTCTCAAATTATAAAAATATAGTTGATTATGAGTTCTATTACTTCGTTCTAGTTGAAATTAGCATCAAAAGGAGCAATCACATCACTATCGCGTCCAAAACGATGCGTATATCTCACACAAGTCTTTATTAGGGAGACCTTATATTGTTTCATTGGTTGTTTCAAATTTACAAAGAAAGAGGTGATTAAGAGTTGTATTACATCGATCTAGTTTGATTAGTGTCAAAACGACAAACCCATGACTATCGCGTTCAAAACCATGTGTACATCTCACACAAGGCTTCATTTAGGGGAGACCTTCTTATTGTTCATTGGTGCTCTAAAATTGGTCAAAGAAAGAGGTGATTCGGGTCTCCTATAACTTCGTTCTAGTTTGATTAGCATCAAAAGGAGAAATCCCATGACTATCGCATTAAAAACGATGCGTACCTCTCACACATTGTCTTCATTTAAGGATACCTTCTTATTGTTTCATTGTTCTCTAAAATTGTGAAAGAAGAGGTGATTTAGGACTTTTATTACTTCGTTCTAATTTGATTAGCATCAAAAGAAGCAATCCCATGACTATACGCGTTAAAAAACGACGCTGTACATCTCACAGAAGTCTTGATTTAGGGAGACTTCTTATGTTTCATTGGGTCTCTCAAATTGTCAAAGAAAGAGGTGTGATTATGAGTCCTATGAATTCGTTCTAGTTTGATTAGCATCAAAACGGACCAATCCTGTCACTAGTGAAACGAGCCGTACATCTCACACAAGTCTTCATTTAGGGAGACCTTCTTAATGTTTCATTTGTTCTCTCAAATTATCAAAATATAGGTGATTATATGTTCTATTACTTCGTTCTAATTGAATATAGCATCAAAAGGAGCAATCTCATCACTATCGCGTCCAAAACGATGCGTAGATCTCACACAAGTCTTCATTTAGGGAGACCGTCATATTGTTTCATTGGTTTTTTCAAATTTACAAAGAAAGAGGTGATTAAGAGTTGTATTACTTCGTTCTAGTTTGATTAGCGTCAAAAGGAGAAACCCATGACTATCGGGTTCAAAATCAAGCGTACATCTCATAAAAGTATTCATTTTGGGAGACCTTCTTATTGTTTTATTGGTCGACTAAAATTGTCAAAGAAAGAAGTGATTAGGAGTCCTATAACTTCGTTCTAGTTTGATTAGCATCAAAAGGAGCAATCCATGATTATCGCGTTAAAAACGATGCGTACATCTTACACATGTCTTCATTTAAGGGACCTTCTTATTGTTTCATTTGTTCTCTAAAATTGTGAAAGAATTAGGAGTCTTATTACTTCGTTCTAATTTGATTAGCATCAAAAGGAGCAATCCCATGACTAACGCATTAAAAACGATGCGTACATCTCACACAAGTCTTGCGAGACTTTCTTATTATTTCATTGGGTCTCTCAAATTGTCAAAGAAAGAGGTGATTATGAGTCCTATGAATTCGTTCTAGTTTGCTTAGCATCAAAAGGAGCAATCCTGTCACTAGTGCCTTCAAAACGATCCGTACATCTCACACAAGTCTTCATTTAGGGAGACCTTCTTAATGTTTCATTAGTTCTCTCAAATTGTCAAATATATGTGATTATGAGTTCTATTACTTCGTTCTAGTTGAAAATAGCATCAAAAGGAGCAATCACATCACTATCGCGTCCAAAACGATGCGTAGATCTCACATAAGCCTTCATTTAGGGAGACCTTCATATTGTTTCATTGGT
>JAINUT010001032.1:0-48756 GCA_020205555.1 Panax stipuleanatus
TGTTCCTTATTGACCATCATTTTTATTCTCGTCCGTTCGTTCAGTTATGTAAATTTTGATTCATGCTATTTCACATGGTTATATATTGAATCCAGGCCCTCTTATTGTTTCATCATTTTTTTTTCAATCATGATATATCTTTCTTGAAATTAAACGTGCTGGGCACATCTTTGTTGCTCACCCTTGCTATATCATGATAACACTTGCAGAGTTAGGATGAATACGTCGGATATAGGAAAAATGAAATACAGTTCCAGCATTGGTTTATCGTACAGATACAACTTGTAATAGTATTATATGCAAATGACATTGTATGTCGGATAAGATAATTGAATTCCAGGTATTAAGTTAAGGTTTCGACCTTGGGAATTAGGTGTGAAGGTTATTTGTATAAACAATTATGTTTATATCTTCCGCATAGTTATAGAAATGATGTATCGTAATGTACCAAGTCCGAGGTTCTGGGGACCCGGATTTCGGGGCGTCACACTCGAACTCTCCTCTTCTCCTATCCCAACAGGAAAATAGCTTACATTTTTTCATATTCAGCTTCATTACCTGACACCTGCTGAAAAGACCACAATATTGATCTATAATTCTCAATCTCCTGCAAAGTTCTCTCTCCAAATAAATATGTATCATCCGCAAACTGTGCATGAGTAATTTGAGTTGAAGACTTTCCAATTAGAATATATAAATTGTCTTAACTATATATGTTCTTCCTAACACATTGATTAGATTTAAAATATTTAATCATTCCTCCTTTCCAATCTAGGTTTTAAATTTTAACATTTATTTAATTATTCAAAATCTTATTACAAGTCTTATAAATATCCGAGATATTACAAAAATTAACTGATTTAAATTTATTCATCATCAATATACTATGTTAATCAGTAAATTATATATGAATCAAACATAGATGAGAGAAAAGGATGGACAAATTAATTTGAATTCAAACCTATATTAATAACATGTTACATTATTAATGAATATCAGCACTTGAATGAGATTTGTAAGGTTTTGAAACCCTTACCACATGATAAATACTAAATATGGTGGGGATATAACAATGTATGTTATTAGATTGAACAGAGATATATAGGACATATTTTGATTAAACTGAAATTAAGAAAATTTGAATGAGGTTCGAGAGTATTTGAAGTACTCTTATCACATGATAATATAGATGGGGATAATCATTTGGTTTCTTAAGTGAGGCAAAAAATACGACAAATTTTGAGTCAAAAAATTTAAAGTACAAAGTGCTAACACTTTCAATAAAACTAGTATTTAATTAATAAAAAATCCAATTAATAAATTACAATTTAATGTGAAAATTTGACATACTAAATACTTTCGACTGACCTAACCCTCAATAACTAAATGCTAGATAAAATAATCAAAATAATACACAACATTAAAACAAACTACTTAAAACAAGATAAATATATGTTTTGTTACTGGGGGTAATATATATTTTCTTTGCACGGGTTATATATCTTAGTTTTAAAATTTTTGACTTTTAAGCAAACACATCGAGCAAAATAAGTCTTTTTCTGTCAATATCCAGACCCCTTTACATCACAGGCATATCATTCATGAGGTATTATTTCTTTGTATGCCATGGTCCTTTGATCTATTTTACCTAAACAGAATTTCCCAATAAAATAAACCAACTAGAACCCAAATAGTATTATTTTCATTATTTTTTAAGTCGCATGCAGTACAACATAGCTGATCGATCAATACAACAAAAAACAACTCCAGCTAGCTAGTGCACATAATAATCCTCAATTTGAAAGCCAACAGTTTTGTTCTCTAGCAAAATGTTTCATCTGCATCATTAATTTAAGCCTGCAGATGCACCAAATTACAAATGCAGTTAAAATTAGAATAGCACACAAAATTAATAATATATATGGTACTCCCTCCATTTTACAAAAAAGATTCCCATAAAAGTTTCTTTCATATTAATTTGCAAAATTAAAAAATCTGAAAGTAATGTAAATTTTTTTGATTTTGATTAGTAAAATAGTTAATATTATAAATTACCTAAAAACTATTATAAAGTATAAAATTGTTTAGAGAAATTATAACAATTCCGTCAACAACAATTTAAAGAACTTTGTTTTTTTTGAAAAGAGAAGAGATATATATATATATATAGGTTGATAAATGAGGATATGTATATACTTGTTGCAATCAATGTCGGGTCGGACTTCAAACTTAGTTTTAAGGTGGCATATCGGGGCAATTTGGTTTGCCCTGTCCATTTTGATAGGGAGAGACTTCGCTGCCGCCTTCAAGCACACACATATAGCTCTTTTATCAACTTCTGAACCAATTGCTATTCGGCCTAGCTCTTGCGCACCACTGCAACATGTAACACTTATTATTGGAGTTTCACCCGTAAGAAATCCCTTGCATGGGATTATCTTCGTAACACAATCCCTGCAATTAACTACTGCTTTTGCAGTCGGAGGATTTGTAAGTATTAGACCTAAAACTACCATGGTGATCAACCATGTAGAGCAAACCGCGTCTTGGTTGGCCATCGAAAATTTTTGGAGAGAGAATTGAGTGAGATGGGAATGAATGTGTGATGTATTTATGCAATGCAATGTAACTGACCCTATCTACTACTCTCTCCATCCCATAATAATGTCGTTTTTTTTTAAAAAAAAATTCCCAATTTATTTGTCATTTACAACTTTTAGGAAAATAAATTATTTACTTTCCTATATCACTCCTACTTTCTCTCATTATCCCAAGAAATTCTCCCTCCTTGTATTAATAGTTTTCAACTTCCCATAAAGGGGTAGTGATGGAATTTTACACAAATTTTAATTAATAATGATAGCATTAAATGACTTTCTTAATCCATATGCATGAAGTTAAACGACAGTTATTATGGGATGGAGAGAGTAATTATATTGACTGCATGACAAAAAGATACATGAAACACAAGGTTTTATATATTAAAGATCCAAACCAACAACCCCCTTCATTTCACCCACTCAAATCCAAATTTATTGTTCTCATCCTATATCATGTATTGTTTTTTTTTTGTTATTTATTAAATGAGACAAGAATAGGCCAAATTTAAATTCAAACCCTTATTAATACCCCACTACATTATTTTAATGAATATGAACCCTGAATGAAGTTTGAAAGGATTTGAATTCTCAACCACATAGTAAATATGTGTGATTATGTGTGAGAATAACAATGTATTTTACTATTTGAGATAGAAATTAAAATAGGACATATTTTGATTCAAATTCTACATTAACACCTAACATTAATTGAACGAGATTTGAAAGGATTTGAACTCTTAACCACATAGTAAGAATAATACTACGTACACAAATTATATAAAAAAATATTGTGTATTAACAGTAGAACTCATGTATTGAAACCAATAAAAATGAAAAGCATTATATATGCCTCACTTCCTATATTCTCTATTTGGTTGAATGACACTTATGTCTCTCCATGTTGTCACCTATTTTTAAATTCATCTTAAATTTCATTTTTCGTCAATTAGGATCCTTAAAGTGATATTTTTTATCGATTCCGTTCTTTTTACCCCCCCAAATTTTAACCCAATCCGACCCATTTTGATACAATCCATTTTATTAAGGGCAAATATGTCTTTACTAATATTATATATATTCCTAATATTAGATATTTTAAAAACAAAGACAAAATAGAAATTAAAATAAAAAAATAGTAAAAGATAAATATAAAAAAACTAATTACATTTTTTTACAAAAGAAATTAAAAAGTTTTAAAAATTATTATTATTTTCAGAAAAAATGGTTATTTTTTTAATATGCATAAGTTTCATAAAATATAGATTCAAAAAAATTAAAATTATTTTTTTACAATTTTTAATTATTTTTAAGAAAATTTACACATCTTTTAAAAAATAAAATTCCTAATTTTGTTTTATGAAAATAAAGTTTATTTTTTTTTTGAATCTATATTTTATGAAACTTTATACTTTTTTTTAAAAAACAATAAAAATGATATTTTTTCAGGAAATAAAAAAAATTTAATCTACATTTTATTAAACCTTAAAAAAAAGTAAAATGTTTTTTTTTTAATTTTTTCGTGAAAATAATAAATTATTTTTATAGTTTTATAATTTCTTTTTTTTAAAAATTAAATCAATTTTTTTTATTTATCTGTTACTATTTTTGTATTTTAATTTCTATTTTTAGTTTTTGCTTTTAAAATTTCTACTATTAAGAATACATATAATAATAGTAAAGACACAAACTTTTTTTTCTGAAAATAAATTTACATATAAATGAAAAAAAATCTACTTTTTTTAAAAAAATAAAGTTTATTTTCTTATTTAATTTTTTTGAATATATATTTTATGAAATTTTACTAATTTTATGAAACTTTAAGCACAATTAATGAAATTGAATTAGAAATAATAATTAATTTTAAAACTTTTTGTTTTTTTAAAAAAATTTGAATTGGTGAAATTGAATTAGTGAAATTGGGATGTTGAAATTAGTGAATGCGTCAAAAAAAAATACATGGAGCACAAGTTATTGTATTTTTAAGAGACTCTAGCCAACAACCCACTTCATTTACCTACTTGAATCCAAATTTATTGTTCTCATCTTATATCATGTATTGTTTTGTATATATAGTTTTTTATTTTTTTTATTAATGAGACAAATTTGAATTCAAACCTTTATTAATACTCCACTACAATATTTTAATTAATATTTAAGCTAAATAAAGTTAGGAAGGATTTTAATCCTCAACCACATAGTAAATATATGTGGAAATAAGTGAATAACAATGTATTTTAGTATTTGACAAGAAGAATAGGACATATTTTTATTCAACCTATATTAACACCTAACGCTTGAACGAGATTGGAACGGATTTGAACTCCTAACCACAAAGTAAGAATAATACTATGTACAACAATTATATATATATATATATATATATATATTGTGCACTAACTGTACATAGTGAATGCATGATAAAAAGATACATGGAGCACAATGTTTTGTATATTTACGAGACTCTAGCCAACAACCCACTTCATTTACCTATTCGAATCTAAATTTTTTCTTCTCATCCTATTTCATGTATTGTTCTCTATATATAATTTTTTATTAGATGAGACAAAGAATATGACAAACTTGAATTCAAACCTTTATTAAAACTCCACTATATTATTTTAATGAATATGAATGCTGAACAAAGTTTGGAAGTATTTTAATCCTCAACCGCATAATAAATATGTGTGAGATAACAATGTATTAATTTTAGTATTTGAGATGAAGAATATGACATATTTTGATTAAACCTATATTAACACCTAGCACTTGAAAGAGATTGGAACAGATTTGAACTCCTAACCACAAAGTAAGATTAATACTATGTGTGACATCCCCAAATCTGGATTAACTTAACCTCGAGTATGGTGCTCACGGTACAACACAACTAACTACAAACTCATCGGTTAATAACATAAATTTTTGATAAAGTCTCCTTTAATCAAAACTTTACAACCTTTTTCTATACCCGAATCATAATCTTTACATCTTCTTTAACATCCACTTCATGGACGAAAATCTATCCTTAGTCCAAGTCTTATCGTACTTGCTTCGGCTCATAACTAACTGCTATATCCAGGTATTAATATCTTCATCATTCTATCACTTATACTCGTACATAAACTTTATCTTATAATACTCTCTTATTTTCATCATTTTGACATAATACATCCTATCTTCATGTAATCATAACACCCTCCATACATTCGTCTCTATCTCTTATTTCTTATAGTTATCTCTTACCTCTTTTTTCACATCATAACATGTTTATTCTTCGCGTTTAATTCTCTTTATTCACGTTCAACCATAGCAATCTAATTGTATTTTATTATAAACTAATTGTCCATCGAGTTATTAAAATGTCTATCTTTAACGACTGATCTTCTAATCTCTCTTCATAACCTCCTTAGAGCGTTTTGCACCAAAAGTCTCTCAACTATATATTTTTTTGCGAAAGGCTAAAAATTTTATTTCTGCTAAACAGCTCACATCCAAAAGGCTTGAAAATGAGCATATTCATACAAAAACTCTGTAATACAATTTAAAACATAAACTGACAAAACATATCAAAATTGAGAATTCAAATTTTTTGGAACTGCTGAAACTTTTCCAATACACCATTTAGTTGAATCTGCTGAACTTACCAATATGCATTTTTCATTTTTTGGAGCTGAAAATCATGACACCTTAAAACCCTTAGATCCACCCCTCATTCTAGTACAAAGATCTTCACCTGAACCCGAGTTTCCATCAAACACTGCTGCATAATGACAATCCCTTTTGAATAGCAAAAATCCCCCCTGATTAAAATGATCTAATCTATCTACAGAATAAGTAACTCCCTTTCTCCAATGATTTAAGAAAAAATTCCTACAGAATTCCACACCGACATAAATCCAAAACAAGCAGAATTCCAAAACAAACATACTTGAAGAATTCCAAGCAGATTTCAAGCAAACATAATTGAAGAATTTCAATCGAATTTCCAACGAACACTGCTGCATAATGACAATCCCTTTTGAATAGCAAAAATCTCCCCTGATTAAAATGATCTAATCTATCCACAAAATAAGTAACTCCCTTTCTCCAATGATTTAAGCAAAAATTCCTGCAAAATTCCACACAGACATAAATCCAAAACAAGCAGAATTCCAAAACAAACATACTTGAAGAATTCCAAGCAGATTTCATGCAAACATAATTGAAGAATTCCAATCGGATTTCCAATGCAGAATTAACCAAGTCGATTTCCCATCACACAATTTCTGAATCCAAAATAGAAATCCAATCACCTTTCCAAAGCAGACTTCACAAATCAGATTTCCAAACCAAGCATAATTCCAACCAGAGGGTTCCAAACAAGCAGACTTCCAAACAAAAATATAATTGTAGAAGAGAACAAATTTCCATAGACATCCAAACTAACAGAATTCCAAACAAGCATAGAACCAAACCTATCCGAATTCCCAACCCACAGTTCCTGAGTCCAAACAGATTTCCAAATATATTTCCAAAACAGAATTCACAAAGAAAATTTCCAAACCAAGCATAATTCCACTCAGAATCCCAAACAAGCAGACTTCCAACAAAATCAACCCAACATAATTGAAAAACAAAATTTTTCTGAAACAGAACCAAACCAAACAAATGATTGAAGAAAACATAGTTCCAACCCAGTATAATTGAAAAAATAACCAATCAAAATTTCTAACAAATCAGAAATGAAGAAGAAACAGAACCAACCAATGATTACTTCATATTTTTTTGAAACAGAACCAAACCCAAAAGGCCATTTAGTGTAGAAAAGAAGAAGAGCAGAACCATCCACTGATTGAAGAAAAAACCTGTATTGAAACAACCTAGCAGAATTGAATCAAATAACCAAAATACTCTGTAAATACTGCATGCTTCAAGAGATATATATTCAGCTTTGTCATCTTCTTAAATCAACTAACTTGCAGTGAATCAACCAACCAAGGATTAACAATCGACACCTCAATTTCTGAATCCATTACTTTTCCACAAGCATTTAACCACTTAAAAGCTTTATATTTTATCATCCTCACCACATCTTTCCAACATACATATTCCCCATTAAAAATCATCCAATTTCTTGCTAACCATATGGACCAGAGTGTAGCTGCTCCAATAACCTCACCCACCTGTCTAACTTTTTTCCCCATATAACCCCATTGAGCTATCAAAAGATCAATTGAATTTGATTGCACCCAACTTATCCCTAACCATTTAAACACACCACACCACACCAACCATGGCCATTTACAATATAACAAAGTGTGCGCTACTTGTTCTTCTTCAATTTTACACCAACAACATAGAATCTGCTCTTCATCAAACTGCATCACTCTCTTTACCAAAAGGTTCTTACTGGAATACATTCTTGAACTGCTAACCACATAAAAATTTGAACTTTAGACGGAATACCCTTTTTCCATACCCAATTGTATCATTTAACATTAGACAGATCTTTTGAATCCTCCATCAACTGAGTACTTTTTCTTTTTTTTTTACTGAAAACTGACCTTAAATATCTCCACACCATATTACTTTATCTTCTTTAAGACTATCAAGCTTCACACCATTAATAATGCTTCTTAATTCAGCCAAGTCCCTCTCCTCCCACTCTCTAAGCTGCCTTCTGAAATTCAGTAGCCACATCCCTAACCCATCTTCCCCTTCTGCATATATCTCAACTAATTTGCATTCTTTATTTATTGACAGAGAGAATAACTTTCTAAATTTTGAACTAAAAACATTTTCTCCGCATCACCTATTGACCAAAATTTAATGCACTTACCATCACCTATACCCCACTTCCAATTGGTTTTGCCAATAATGGAACATAACCCACTTTGATCTAGTAAAGATAGAATATCCCTCCACACAGTAGACCCCTGACTATAACTTACTGTAGGTGATTTTCCCATTAACATAAAATCCCCACTCCATTTGTATTTGTAACAAATTACTTTTCTCCATAAACCAACCTTGTCATTATTAAATTTCCACCACCATTTACTTAACAATGCCAAATTTTTTCTTTTAAAGACACCACCCCAAGACCACCTTTTATTTTACTTCTGCAAATTTTTTCCCAACTAACCTTAGCCATCTTAACCTTATCTACTTTTCCACCCCAAAGAAACCTTCTTCTTAGTTGCTCCAATTTGTTCACTACTTTCACAGGAATTTTGAAAAAGGCCATATAGTGCAATGGCAAATTAGACAACACTGAATTAATCGAAACCACCCTGCCCGCTATAGATAATAACTTTCCTTTCCACCCTTTTAACCTGTTTTCAAAATTTTCAACAATAGGATTCCAAGTACTTGCCCTTCTTGGATTACTTCCAATGGGAATGCCCAAATAAATTAGAGGAAACACCCCTTTATCACACCCAAACTTTGAAGCCATACTCAATGTGACAACCCGAAAATTTCAATGATCTTAAATGATTAAAATAAATGATAAAGAATAAAACCTAGATTGAAAATAGAGGAATAATTTAAAATTTTTAAAGAACCTATACGGTTTGATTTAAATTTTTAAGTAATGTAAAGAAATTAAATGAGATTGCTAGTAATTAAATTATGTACTAGTAAGAGATTTATTTTTATTATCTCAATTAATTAGTTATATTAACCTAATTAAAGAAAATCTAAGTGGGTTATATATAATTAAATTTATGTAAGTAATTATTTAAAATCCAAAATAAATGGATTAAGAACCCTAATTAAATAATTAGGGTAATGTAAAATTAGTGTGATGGACCCATAATAATTTTACATGGCCCAAACAATGGTTTAGGAAGCCCAAATGAATTAATTTTGTATGGTTTAATTAAACTGTTGTGTGATTAATGATATATTTGACTAATTGTTAGTTTAAAGGAGGTCCCACTAATAGTTATTTAAATTAGTGGACTAACCTAAGAGTTTTAATATCAAACAATGGATAAGATAATAAGTAATTAAATTGAATATAGTAAGTAAATTGATTTTGTAAATATGGGTATTAATTAATGAGAATTTATGTGAAACATGATTAATTATATCTAATAGTCCAATTAGTAAGTAAATGCTAGTGGACTAGCCTAGTTAATTAATTAACCAAGCCCACTCATTTAATTGATTATGGACTTGGATATTGTTATGTTAACTTAGCCAACATGTATTAAACTAGTAACCCAAATGTTGAATTAATAACATTTGAATACTAGTGGCCCAAAACATTTAAGAGTGAGGCCCAAATTGATTTATAGGAAAGTCCAATTGTTGGCCCACTTGGAAAATACTCCTAACAACTTAATTATTCTATTTATGCATTAAAAGAAAAAATAAAAGGGGAAATGGGGGAGGGGGTACCCGGCAATTGAAGGAGGAAGAATTGCACATGATGTAATTATTTTACTTCTTCAATTGTCAAAGAGTGGTTGAACAACTATGTACCCTAGCTAGCCTAGATCCTAAATTATTTTGTTTACTTGAGCAAGGCAAGAGATGTGGGTAATATACATATACATATGGGTGATGTATATACATAATTTTCTCTCTCTACATAAGCCTACATCATTTGAGCAAACAAGTTTCCTACTCATTTTCTATAGTAGCCAACTAAAGAAATAGAAACAAAGTAGGGAGAATAAGAGGAGAGCTAGAGCTCGGCAGCCCCCGAGGGAAAGAGAAGGAGATTTTTAAGTTTTATGCATCTAAAATACATCTCCTACTTTGAAAAGCAAAGAAAGATAGCCTTTAAGAGCATAAGGTATACAAAAACCCTAATTTTTTTGTATGCTTTGTATATTTTTATTTTTGATAAATTGAGTTCAAGTTTTTAATGGCTAGATTCTTGCTAAACATGTGTTATATAGGTTAACATGTATTTAACTTGTGTATTAGTATGGGATTATGTCAAAAATATTGAAGGAAAGCTCAAAAATATTTTAACCAGAAAACTAAAACTGAACAGTCCCGCTCCCGGATTTACTGTTCACATTCCGTAAGTCGGATTCATGATCCGTCAACTCTGGGTGATAGAGTTATAAGATACGAAGATTCTCTAAGTGGAACGACTAAAAACCGATTTAAGATGAGCAAGCTATGAATTTATAAGCAAAATAGTTTTTAACACTTAGAAATATTAGTGGACTGCTGCCCCTAAAAGAAAATTTTGGGATTAGCTAGATTGTTCAGAAAATTATGGGCTTTTGGTATATTGTAGTACACTGAATAAGCTTTCCATAGACTCTAGAACGGACTAAATCCGACATCGGAGGAAAGAGTTATGTCATTTTAAAGTAGCCGAGTCAAAACTGGAAAACCATTTCGGTCCAGTCCCTTCCACAAAATTTCTGGAATTTTGTGCTTGGAATTTGAAGATAGTCCAAGAACAAAAGTTGTAGTCCCGGAAGTTAGCTTCGCGTGGGCTCAAGAATCGCTCAAAAACGTTTTAAAACGACTAAGTTATGATTGTTTTAGTACAAGAGGGTCAAGCTGGGAAACTAAAACTGACCAGCCACTTCTGGGCTAGTTTTCCGTGACCAAAACAGAACCAAATTTGGTGTTTAATAAACGGAAACTGTATTTCAAGAAAATACGAATCCAAAGCCTCCAACGGAACTTAATTCCGAGTTGTAGATTTCGTGTTACAAGCGTTTCCGTAAAGGACCCCGAATCTGAAAATTTGGGCGAGAATGGCAGAATTGTAATTAAATGAACAATGTTAATAAATGATTTTAAAGCCACTAATTGGTTAGTAATCTAATTACATCTAAAGTTAAATGTAATTAACTATTTAATTATTATTTAAGTGATATTAAATGATAATTAAGTAAAGTTAGTGTTAATAAAGTAACTAGTTATTATTTAATTAAGATTAAATGATAATTAGAGTTAATCAAGTGATTAATTATTATTTAATTAATATTAAATAATAATTAAAGAATCTTTAAGTAAGATTATGTGATTACTTACTTACATTAACATAAAAGTGTATAATTATTTATTATTTAAATATTAAATAATAAATAAGGACAAGTAATAATTAACTATTCTTAATTTAATAAGAAAGAATGATTAAAGATTTATGAAATGAATTAATTATTTATTATTAAATAATAAATAAGGACAAATATTAATTAATTATTCTTTAAATAATAATAAATAATAATTAAAGACTAATGAAGTAAATAAAATAATTATTTACTATTCAAGGATATTTAATTAATTAATTATTATTTAATATTAAATAATAATTAAAGACACATAGTAAGAAATTAATTAATTATTATTAAATAATAATTAAAGACAAACAATAATTTGATTATTCATTATCTAATTAACATTAAATAATGGATAGATCTAATTGGCTATTATTTATTAGTTAAATAATAACTAAAGATAATTAATTAATTACTATTTAATTAATATTAAATAAAAATCAAATGAAGGTATAGATTAATATTATGATAATAAATTTATTTAATAATTATATTAAATAAATTATGTAAAAATAGTTTTAATGTTTTAAAAATCGTTTAAAAATGATTTAAAGGTTATAAAAAATATTTTAAGTTATAAAATATAACTTTTGATATTTTGCCATGAAATAAATTAATATTTTTAATATTAATGGCAGTTATTTAATAATAGATTTAAATGTTTTAAAATCATTTAAAAGTGATATTAAGGTATTAAAAATACTTTGAGATATTATAAATAACTTATAATATTATGACATAAATTTCATTAATATTTGATATTAAATAAATATTAATGATAATGGAATATTGTGGTATTTAATTCATATAAAAATGATATTTATGATCAAAAAATCATTATAAATGATAATAATTATTTGAAAATTATTATGAGCTTGTGAAAAATATTTTGACTGATTAATAAATTATCTAAATTACTATTATAGTGTTTAAGTAGAGTCTTATTAATATTAGGCTCGATAATTATCCGATTAGGCAATCGGGAGATCGAAATAGTACCGAACTCAATTCAGACTGAAATAGTTTGACTTGATACTAGGTCTTATGTGTTCTGTTGACCGATAGGATTATGTGATAATGTGTTTAGGTTATTTTATAACTGTAATTAGCAATAGTTATTGCGATGATATTATTCTAATTGGGAGATCAATATTATCAATATTAGGTCTTCAGATGAAGCTAACTAGATTGCGTAGCAGTAGTCGGCGATAAAGGCAAGTTTTCTTGAATTATTCTTTCATATAGTGGTTAATCATTGTTGATTATATCACGTCTATGATTTATTGATTCGCACGTTGTGCATGTTGCATATGTTCATCAGGTATGGAAGGCTAATCACCTTCATTACCATATTGTTCAGTTGAATTTATTCATGTTCCTTATTGACCATTCATTTTTATTGTCTCGATCGTTCAGTTATGTAAATTTGATTCATGCTATTTCACAATGGTTATATTGTTGAAAGTCAGCCAGCTTATTGTTCATTCTTTTCAATCATGATATATCTTTTCTTGAAATTAAACTTGCTGGGCAATCTTGTTGCTCACCCTTGCTATATCATGATAAACATTGCAGATTAGGATGAATACGTCGGATATAGGAAAAATTAAATACAGTTCCAGCATTGGTTTATCGTACAGATAAAACTTGTAATAGTATTATATGCAAATGACATTGTATGTCGGATAAGATATTGAATTCAGGTATTAAGTTAAGGTTTCAGACCTTGGGAATTAGGTGTAAAGGTTATTGTATAAACAATTTATGTTTATATCTTCCGCAATAGTTATAGAAATGATGTATCGTAATGTACCAAGTCCGAGGTTCTGGGGACCCGGATTTCGGGGCGTCACACTCGAACTCTCCTCTTCTCCTATCCCAACAGAAAATAGCTTACATTTTTTCATATTCAGCTTCATACCTGACACCTGCTGAAAAGACCACAATATTGATCTATAATTCTCAATCTCCTGCAAAGTTCTCTCTCCAAATAAAATTGTATCATCCGCAAACTGTGCATGAGTAATTTGAGTTGAAGACTTTCCAATTAGAATATATAAATTGTCTTAACTATATATGTTCTTCCTAACACATTGATTAGATTTAAATATTTAATCATTCCTCCTTTTCCAATCCTAGGTTTTAAATTTTAACATTTATTTAATTATTCAAAATCTTATTACAAGTCTTATAAATATCCGAGATATTACAAAATTAACTGATTTAAATTTATTCATCATCAAATATACTATTTATAATCAGTAAATTATATATGAATCAAACATAGATGAGAGAAAGATGGGACAAATTAATTTGAATTCAAACCTATATTAATAACATGTTACATTATTAATGAATATCAGCACTTGAATGAGATTTGTAAGGTTTTGAAACCCTTACCACATGATAAATACTAAATATGGGTGGGGATATAACAATGTAGTTTATTAGATGAGACAGAGAATATATAGGACATATTTTGATTAAACTGAAATTAAGAAAATTTGAATGAGGTTCGAGAGTATTTGAAGTACTCCTTATCACATGATAATATAGATGGGGATAATCATTTGGTTTCTTAAGTGAGGCAAAAAATACGACAAATTTTGAGTCAAAAATTTAAAGTACAAAGTGCTAACACTTTCAAATAAAACTAGTATTTAATTAATAAAAAAATCCAATTAATTAAAATTACAATTTAATGTGAAAATTTGACATACTAAATACTTTCGACTGACCTAACCCATCAATAACTAAATGCTAGATAAAATAATCAAAATAATACACAACATTAAAACAAACTACTTAAAACAAGATAAATATATGTTTTGTTACTGGGGTAATATATATTTTCTTTGCACGGGTTATATATCTTAGTTTTAAAATTTTGACTTTTAAGCAAACACATCGAGCAAAATAAGTCTTTTTCTGTCAATTATCAAGACCCCTTTACATCACAGGCATATCATTCATGATGTATTATTTCTTTGTATGCCATGGTCCTTTGATCTATTTTACTAAACAGAATTTCCCAATAAAAATAACCAACTAGAACCAAATAGTATTATTTTCATTATTTTTTAAGTCGCATGCAGTACAACATAGCTGATCGATCAATAAAACAAAAAACAAACTCCAGCTAGCAGGGCCGGCCCTGAGTTTTTAAGGGCCTAAAGCGACAACAACAAAAAAGTAGGCCCTTAAAAACTCAGGGTCGGCCCTGCTTGAGATTGAACTAATTTATCGACTTTTTTCTTTCTTTTTCTTTTTTCAGATTCAGACATATACTTTTTAGGAGCTATGGTGAATAAAAATTTAAAAATCTGCAAAATTCCATCATAATCTCGTGATTATCTATAAATTAATTATCAAATAGGGTCTCCTTTATTAAGAGTCTAACATTACTCCCAAACAATTAAAAAAACCCAAAAGAGATTACATTTTTCACTTGATTCATAATAGCATAAACAAATTTATAATAGCATAAATAAATCTACTCAATCAGTTATCAAGCCCAATTAAATTAAATAATGCTTCTAAATCTCATAAACAAAAAAATTAATTTCAAACCCCTAAAACATAGAATTAATACCTGAAATTAACTTGAAATTTGTGAGAATGAATAACATTTAACACTTGAGTCTTCAATATGCCACTCGAGGAGAGAGAAGGAGAAAGAAGGGTTTTGGAACATGTGTTGTTGTACTGATGTGTGATTCCAATTTCCAGTGTTTCATCTCTCTCGCTCAATCGCTCTCTCTTTATATACTAGTTAAGGCACTAATGGGTGAGAAAGTAATTAGGAAAATGAATGAAGATCGAGAAATTAATTGCCTCTTCATTACTCTTTATAATTTGTGCAGCCCACGTGGTTTTTCTTTGAGCATTCATGCTGTTCGAGACTTCGAGACTTCAGAAATAAAAATTCGTAGCTTTTTCATAATGTTAGGGTACATGTATACATAACACAAATTTTAGCGGGGGCCCTAAAAATTTGACATTTTTTGTGGGCCTAAAGCCCCGGCACCTTGGGCTTTAGCCCAGGGCCGGTGCTGCCAGCTAGCTAGTGCACAGAATAATCCTCAATTTTGAAAGCCAACAGTTTTGTTTCTCTAGCAAAATGTTTCATCTGCATCATTAATTTAAAGTCTGCAGATGCACAAAATTACAAATGCAGTTAAAATTAGAATAGCACACAAAAATTAATAATATATATGTTACTCCCTCCATTTTACAAAAAGATTCCCATAAAAGTTTCTTTCATATTAATTTGCAAAATTAAAAAATCTGAAAGTAATGTAAATCTCGAGTATGGTGCTCACGTTACAACACAACTAACTAGAAACTCATCGGTTAATAACATAAATTCTTGATAAAGTCTCCTTTAATCAAAACTTTACAATCTCTTTCTATACCCGAATCGTAATTTTTACATCTTCCTTAACATCCACTTCATGGACGAAAATATATCCTTAGTCCATGTCTTATCGTACTTGCTTCGCTCATAACTACCTTCTATATATATCCAGGTATTAATATCTTTATCATCCTATCACTTATACTCGTACATAAACTTTATCTTATAATGCTCTCTTATTTTCATCATTTTGACATAAAACATCCTATCCTCATGTAATCATAACCCTCCATACATTCGTCTCTATCTCTTATTTCTTATAGCTATCTCTTCCCTCTTTTTTCACTCATAACATGTTTTTCTTGTGCGTTTAATTCTCTTTATTCACGTTCAACCATAGCAACTTAATTGTATCTTATTATAAACTAATTGTCCATCTAGTTATTAAAATGTCTATCTTTAACGATTGATCTTCTAATCTCTCTTCATAACCTCCTTAGAGCGTTTTGCACCAAAAGTCTCTCAACTATATATGTTCTTCCTAACGCATTGATTAGATTTAAATATTTAATCATTCCTTCTTTTCCAATCTAGGTTTTAAATTTTAACATTTATTTAATTATTCAAGATCTTATTACAAGTCTTATAAATATCCGAGATATTACAAAATTAACTGATTTAAATTTATTCATCATCAAATATACTATTTATAATCAGTAAATTATATATGAATCAAACATAGATGAGAGAAAGAATGGGACAAATTAATATGAATTCAAACCTATATTAATAACATGTTACACTATTAATGAATATCAGCACTTGAATGAGATTTGTAAGGTTTTGAAACCCTTACTACATGGTAAATACTGAATATGGGTGGGGATAACAATGTAGTTTATTAGATGAGACAGAGAGTATATATGACATATTTTGATTCAACTAAAATTAAGAAAATTTGAATGAGGTTCGAAAGTATTTGACGTGCTCCTTATCATATGATAATTTAGATGGGGATAATTGTAAGACCCCAACTTTTTATGAATAAAATTGAATTTCCTCTATATATTATTTTAAATAGTAAGGGGTTAATTTGATTAATGTGGTAAGCTATGGGTAAAATGCGCAAATATTTTAAAATAAGCAAGTGGTTATAAAATATTCATTGTTGTCGGGGAGTATTCGTTTGGTCGTGGAATATTCTTGCTGTCGAAAAATATTCGTACGACGGCGCAGTCATTTGTGGGCCCCATAACGAAAAACTGTCGGATGAAGAAAACGACAAGAATAAATTTTTTATAAATAAAGGCGTAGTTGTTACCGTTAACACTGTTCGAATACCCGGTAGGTAAAATAAAGTAATACGCGTTGTTGCACAGTAGCACACGGTATTGCACAGTATTTTTATATTATTGTTAATTCAATAATTGTTACTACACAGTATTTCCCATTATTAGATCAATAATTCATATTATTTGAATAATATTATTAGATAACATTATTGGCAATGTCTAAGAAAGTTCTGTTTAGAAAAGCGGTTTGGTCACCTAATTGCGCGCCAGTAAGGATAAATACTTATTGAAAAGCCCTCTCTTTCCTGGGAACGACCTGGTTGTCAATATTGTAGTTCTGTAAAATTATTTGTGAATAATTAATTATTAATTTATATTATAAGAAAATATTTATTTTTGTGGATATAAAAGAAGGAATTAGTGTTGAGGTGTTTTTATCAGTATTTTGGTGTGGAAAATCACCCGTTTGTGGATTTCGGTCATTTTTCATTTGAAAAAACTTCTTTCTACAAAGCTGTAGAGAATTAAATTTTCTATGAAAAGGACATAGAATTCGTATTTTTCTAATAAAAGGGCTATTTTTTTATGAATTATGGAAGTTCCGGGATATTGGATCGGAAGTATTTTTGGGGTTAAAAATATTTTTTTTAATAAAAATTCTTTTTTAATGGGTGGGCCCCACTGGTGGTGAGCTGATGCTTTTGGTCAAGAGGTGGCCCTGAATTTTTTTTAAATAAAATATTATTTTATTAACTTTTCTGCTTTGGCGTTCTAAGCATTTTCCTATAAATAGGGTGCTGAATTAGAATTGAAAATCATACCAGAATCAAAAATTTTCTCTCTCTATAATATCGAGCGTATTTTTGTGAGTATTTAGATACTTTGAGTGTTACTATTCAGTGCAAGTTTCCTTCACCCTTATATCCGATATTTCAGTCAGAAATACTGTTCTTTTGAGGTAAGGGATTTTATTTTTTTTTCGTAAATGATGTTATTTTTCTCAATATCATTACACCGAAATATTGATATGAATTTTATTATGAAAGTTTTACCTTTTCATATTGGAGTTACTATTTACGTATACGGCACTATTCACGTATACGACACTATTCACGTATACGGCACTATTCACGAATACGGTAGTATTCACAGAAAAATCAAAAAAAAAATTCTTTGTTCAAGTTGGCTGTTATGGTTCCTACCTTTGATTGGATCCAAGTTTTGAACTTTATTCTTGAATTTTGTTCCACAAATGATTATTATGGAGCATTTTTGAACTTGGACAGACTGATTTACGAATCCCTAATCTTTGTCCTTTATCTCACTTGATTCGTTCTTTAAAATATTTTTCATCATCATCAGTCCTAAATGGTGATATAACTGAATATCTTTGGCCTGTAGTGCAAAGATGGATAATTATTTGATGAATATCTTTGGCCTGTAGTGCAAAGATGTATGATTACCTAATGAATATTTTTGACCCGTACTGCAAAGATGACAGGTGTTGAGATGAACATGACCAACTGGTGATACAGATGAATATCTTTGACCCGTAGTGCAAAGATGAATATCTGATTTGATATATATTGATTGACAGAGATAAAATATTGATCGATGATGGACTTCTAAATCATAGTTTTCTCTGCACGAGTTATCTTAGTTTTAAAATTTTGAGTTTTAAGCAAACACATCGAGCAAAATAAGTCTTTTTCTGTCAATTATCAAGACCCCTTTACATCACAGACATATCATTCATGAGATATTTTTTCTTTGTATGCCATGGTCCTTTGATCTATTTTACTAAACAGAATTTCCCAATAAGAATAACCAACTAGAAACCAAATAGTATTATTTTCATTATTTTTTAAGTCGCGTGCAGTACAACATATAGCTGATCGATCAAAAAAACAAAAAACAAACTCCAGCTAGCTAGTGCACATAATAATCCTCAATTTTGAAAGCCAACAGTTTTGTTTCTCTAGCAAAATGTTTCATCTTTAAAGCCTGAAGATACACAAAATTACAAATGCAGTTAAATTAGAATAGCACACAAAAAATAATAATATATATGTTACTCCCTCAATTTCACAAAAAGATTCCCATTTCAGTTTCTTTCATTCAATTTGAAAAATTAAAAAATCTGAAAGTAATGTAAATTTTTTTATTTTGATTAGTAAACTAGTTAATATTATGAATTACCTAAAAACTATTATAAAGTATAAATTTGTTTTAGAGAAATTATAACAATTTCGTCAACAACAATTTAAAGAACTTTGTTTTTTTTTTGAAAAGAGAAGAGATTTATATATAATGGTTGATATATGAGGATATGTATATACTTGTTGCAATCAATGTCGGGTCGGACTTCAAACTTATTTTTAAGGTGGCATAGCGGGGCAATTTGGTTTGCCCTGTCCATTTTGATAGGAAGAGACTTCGCTGCCGCCTTCAAGCACACTGCACACACATATAGCTCTTTTATCAACTTCTGAACTAATTGCTATTCGGTCTAGCTCTTGTGCACCACTGCAACATGCAACACTTATTATTGGAGCTTCACCCGTAAGAAATCCCTTGCATGGGATTATCTTCGTAACACAATCCCTGCAATTAACTACTGCTTTTGCAGTCGGAGGATTTTTAAGTAAATATATGTGGAAATAACAATGTATTTTAGTATTTGAGAAGAAGAATAGGACATATTTTTATTCAACCGATATTAACACCTAACACTTGAACGAGATTGGAACGGATTGGAACTCCTAACCACAAAGTAAGAATAATATTATGTACAACAATTATATATATATATATATATATATAGGATAAGGCTCTGAAACGAACTGTTCGTAAACGAACATATGCAGGACCCAGTGTTGAAAGTTGTTGATTGGCCCAATTATATTTAACACTAATTAGGAATATATGATCGTACATAATTGGGCCAATCAACAACCTTCAACATTGGGTCCTACATATGTTCGTTTACGAACAGTTCATTTTAGAGCCTTATCCTATATATATATATATATATATATATTGTGCACTAACCGTAGTGAATGCATGACAAAAAGATACATGGAGCACAATGTTTTGTATATTTAAGAGACTCTAACCAACAACCAATTTCATTTACCTAGTTGAATCTAAATTTTTTCTTCTCATCCTATTTCATGTTTTGTTCTCTATATATAATTTTTTATTAAATGAGACAAAGAATATGACAAATTTGAATTCAAACCTTTATTCAAACTCAACTATATTATTTTAATGAATAGGAATGCTGGACAAAGTTTGGAAGTATTTTAATCCTTAACCACATAATAAATGTGTGTGGAAATAACAATGTAATTTAGTATTTGAGATGAAGAATATGACAGATTTTGATTAAACCTATATTAACACCTAGCACTTGAACGAGATTGGAACAGATTTGAACTCTTAACCACAAAGTAAGATTAATACTATGTGTGACACCCTCAAATTCGGATTAACTTAACCTCGAGTATGGTGCTCACGGTACAACACAACTAACTACAAACTTATCGGTTAATAACATAAATTCTTGTAAAAGTCTCCTTTAATCAAAACTTTACAACATCTTTCTATACCCGAATCGTAATCTTTACATCCTCCTTAACATCCACTTCATAGACGAAAATATATCCTTAGTCCATGTCTTATCGTACTTGCTTAGGCTCATAACTACCTTCTATATATATCCAGGTATTAATATCTTCATCATCCTATCGCTTATACTCGTACATAAACGTTATCTTATAATACTCTCTTATTTTCATCAGTTTGACATAATACATCCTATCCTCATGTAATCATAACCCTCCATACATTCGTCTCTATCTCTTGTTTCTTATAGCTATCACTTACCTCTTTTTTCACTCATAACATGTTTTTCCTGTGCGTTTAATTCTCTTTATTCACGTTCAACTATATATGTTCTTCCTAACACATTGATTAGATTTAAATATTTAATCATTCCTCCTTTTTCAATCTAGGTTTTAAATTTTAACATTTATTTAATTATTCAAGATCTTATTACAAGTCTTATAAATATCCGAGATATTACAAAATTAATTGATTTAAACTTATTCATCATCAAATATACTATTTATAATCAGTAAATTATATATGAATCAAACATAGATGAGAGAAAGAATTGGACAAATTAATTTGAATTCAAACCTAAATTAATAACATGTTACAAGGTTTTGTATATTGAAGAGACCCTAACCAACAACCTATTTCATTTCACCCACTCAAATCCAAATTTACTGTTCTCAGCCTATATCATGTATTGTTTTTTTTTTGTTATTTATTAAATGAGACAAAGAATAGGACAAATTTAAATTCAAACCCTTATTAATACCCCACTACATTATTTTAATGAATATGAACACTGAATGAAGTTTGAAAGGATTTGAATCCTCAACCATATAGTAAATATGTGTGATTATATGTGAGAATAACAATGTATTTTACTATTTGAGATAGAAATTAAAATAGGACATATTTTGATTCAAATTCTACATTAACACCTAACATTAATTAAACGAGATTTGGAAGGATTTGAACTCTTACGTACACAAACTATATAAAAAAAATATTGTGTATTAACAGTAGAACTCATGTATTGAAACCAATAAAAATATGAAAAGCATTATATGGTATGCCTCACTTCCTATATTCTCTATTTGGTTGAATGACACTTATGTCTCTCCATGTTGTCGCCTATTTTTAAATTCATCTCTAAAGTTCATTTTTCGTCAATTAGGTCCTTAAAGTGATATTTTTTATCGATTCCGTTCCTTTTACCCTCCCAAATTTTAACCCAATCCGACCCATTTTGACACAATCCATTTTATTAAGGGCAAATATGTCTTTACTATTATTATATATATTCCTAATATTAGATATTTTAAAAACAAAGACAAAATAGAAATTAAAATAAAAAAATAGTAAAAGATAAATATAAAAAAATAATTACATTTTTTTACAAAAGAAATTAAAAGGTTTTAAGAATAATTATTATTTTCAGGAAAAAAATAGTTTTTTTAGTATGCGTAAGTTTCATAAAATATAGATTCAAAAAAATTTAATTTTTTTTAAATTTTTAATTATATTTAAGAAAATGTACACATCTTTTAAAAAATAAAATTCATAATTTTGTTTTATGAAAATATAGTTTATTTATTTATTTTTTTGAATCTATATTTTATGAAATTTTATACATTTTTTTAAAAAAAAATAAAAAAATTATTTTTTCAGAAAAAAAATTAATCTACATTTTATAAAACCTTAATAATTTTTCTTAAAAGTTTTTAAATTTTTTTCCTAAAAATAATAAATTATTTTAATAGTTTTATAATTTCTTTTTTTAAAAAAATTAAATCAAAATTTTTTATTTATCTTTTACTATTTTTTGTATTTTAATTTCTATATTTAGTTTTTGCTTTTAAAATTTCTAATATTAAGAGTACATATAATAATAGTAAAGACATAAACTTTTTTTCTGAAAATAAATTTTACATAAAAAATGAAAAAAATCTAATTTTTTTAAAAATAAAGTTTTATTTTCTTATTTAATTTTTTTAAATCTATATTTTATGAAACTTTACTCATTTTATGAAACTTTAAGCACAATTAGTGAAATTGAATTAGCAATGATAATTAATTTTAAAACTTATAAGTTTTTTTTTTACAAAAATTGAATTGGTGAAATTGAATTAGTGAAATTGGGATGTTGAAATTAGTGAATGCGTGACAAAAAGATACATGGAGCACAAGGTTTGTATTTTTAAGAGGCTAGCCAACAACCCACTTCATTTACCTACTCGAATCATTCTCATCTTATATCATGTATTGTTTTGTATATATAGTTTTTATTTTTTTATTAAATGAGACAAATACTAGGACAAATTTGAATTCAAACCTTTATTAATACTCCACTACAATATTTTAATGAATATTTAAGCTAAACAAAGTTAGGAAGTATTTTAATCCTCAACAACATAATAAATATATGTGAAAATAACAATGTATTTTAGTATTTGAGAAGAAGAATATGACATATTTTTATTCAATCTATATTAACACCTAACGCTTGAACGAGATTGGTACAGATTTGAACTTCTAACCACAAAGTAAGAATAATACTATGTACAACAATTATATATATATATATATATATATATATATATATATATATATATATATATATATATATATATATATATATATTGTGCACTAACCGTAGTGAATGCATGACAAAAAGATACATGGAGCACACTGTTTTGTATATTTAAGAGACTCTAACCAACAACCCACTTTATTTATCTACTCGAATCTAAATTTTTTCTTCTCATCCTATTTCATATATTGTTCTCTATATATAATTTTTTATTAAATGAGACAAAGAATAGGACAAATTTGAATTCAAACCTTTATTAAAACTCCACTACATTATTTTAATGAATATGAATGTTGCACAAAGTTTGGAAGTATTTTAATCCTTGTGGGCCCAAGTGCAAAATAGGGTTCACATGCCCTAATTGAATTAAATGCACAATTAGGGTTCCACGACCTCATTAAATATACAAATTAGGGTTCGCATGACCTAATTAAATAAAGACAGAAAAGCCGAAAATAAATATGCTAGACCCAAGAGAAGTCTCCACGTGTCCCATAGCAGAAGACTCATGGAGGCGGCTCGTTTTGGGAATTGATTGAGGGATTGGATTGGTGGCTAGAACGACATGATGATCTGGGCATTACTTTGGTGATTAAAGGGTATTTCTGGAATTTCCCTGAGGGCATGTGCCTGGCACATGACCACTTTCCAAAAAATCCTATAAATACCCCTTCCATTCCATTGTGAAGGGGACCTCTTTTCAGACTCAGGACTTGGACATTCTCTCAACCCGAAGCACTCAAGAAGGTTCTTTGAATCCCTACTACCCAAACAAGGTTTTCGGATTCGAAGATTTCATCAACCCAAAGCATTTAAAAAGGCTCTCTGAATCCCTGCTACCCTAACAAGGTTTTCGGATAATGAGAGTTCTATCACGTGTCATTGGAGTAATCGCTCACCTGTTCTTCTCCTCTCTTCAATCAATCAATCAATTCCGTGCTTTTCGTGGATTTCTCTCCTCCTAAGCCAACACGAAACCCTAACCCTAGCAAGGTACGATTTCTTTGCGCACATTTCTTTGGCGACTCTGCTAGGGAGGTGTAGAATTCGTGAAGGGTATGCCCACAACTCGAAGTGGGAGAACTACAGGAAGAGTTTCACCGACAACGAGCATTACTTCACCGGATCCAATTCCAAGGAAAATAAATCAATCTTTCCAAGGCGTGAATATGGATCTCGATCAAACCATCCTTGAAGACACTTCGGAAGGAAGTTCAACATCACCATACATGGCTGATCAACAACCAACGAATGTCAAGCAGACAGGCACAGGAAGGCAAGGCGAAGATACAAGCGAAGAACAAACAAATGTCGTGCAACTGGAGATGCTCAAGGCGTTGAAGGAATCACGGGAAGGACAAGGGATGATGATGGCTATGATGCTGGAGATGCAGAGGAAGCAAGAGGAGATGGGGAATTTTCGCCAGCAGTTGATGCAGATCCCCACTTTTAAAGCCATATTACCAGGTAATTCGCAGGGAAAACAAGTACGGGTGAAGGACAACATCAACGACAACAACAACAGAAAGCATCAGGTTGTACTTCCATTGACGGAGAATCAGCCAGTTTAGATTATCAACTTGGAACCCCAACATAGTGGTGACGTGCTACAACCTAGACTGGAAGTAAGCCAACCTCAGACAAACATCATCTCGACTGCTCTCCCTGCATTTTCACAAGTACAAATGCTAACCATCCCGAGCCACATCCAACAAACAAGCCAACTAGTACAACCAATGCAAGCTTTGCACGATGCAAGTGTGGATTAGCCGATCCATTTGCCGTACATCCTACCAATGCAGCAAAACATCACAACAGCACAAAGAGTCCATGCCACGAGCCAGTATGTGACGAAGGATAATATGATAGATGTGATCAATCAACGTCGCAGGCAGACATCCCGACCTTCAGAGTTAGACTTTACTCCACCTTACCCGGCACATATTCGGAGACAATGTTACCCGGTAGGGTATATTGAGAATCCCCCGCAATTTCCAAAATACAATGGTGAGAATGGAAATGCTAGGGAACATATTGCCAGGTTCGTGGAGTCGATGTCTCCACGGCTAGGATATAATGAAGTAAACAACCACAACTTGTTAATGAGAGAATTCAACAAGACCTTGACGGATAGTGCCTTCAGTTGGTACTACAATTTGGAGAAGGGATTAATCCATGATTGGGATTATCTAAAATTGCAATTTTTAAGAAGTTTTTCTATGTGCAGAAACAGGTAACGATTGTAGAGCTGATGCGATTCAAGCAGAAGCCGAACGAGGAGCTGTCGGATTACGTGGATAGATTCAGGCCCCAAGCACAGAAGTGTGCAGAGCCAATCAAAGAAAAGAATTTGGTCAGCATATGCAACAATGGTGCCTTAGATGCCTTCAAGCCCCATCTCATTACAAAGGCCTGTGACTCATTTGCGTCTCTCTCGTCTTTTTCACAAGACTTAGGAGGAATCATGACATTACCCACCTGTCATGCGACAATTACATGGAAGGGCAAGAGGGCGGCAACCGTGGCCTTGGCAGATTCCCAGTCAAAACCACAAGGGGGAAAGAGGGAGAGAAATTTTGATTGGATTAGAGGAAAGCCCAGAGATAAATATGTAGGAAAGCCAGTTCCGGAGGCTATTACATGCAGTGAGAAGGCATTCATGGGTCTGTATGAACAATGGATTGAGCATGGAGCGGTGAAACCTCCAAGGCCCCGGTTGGTTGTGACGGAAGAGATGAAAAGAATAATGTACTTCTGTGTATACCACCAATACGCAGGACATTCCACTATGGACTGTTACAGTCTGCGGAGGATATACCATGAGAAGCTGGAAGCCGGAGAGATTGAACTAGGAAAAGAAACGTGCAACACTATCACCTATGGTGCAGTCCCGAAAGTCAATATGATGGACAACCCAAATACTGGCTCTACCATCGAAAGAACTCTGAACTATAGATACAAGATTTGACGAATTAAAAATCCACCCAAGATTGTGGTCCGCCGAAAATGGTGGTTAAAGTCCTCAGGAGTATCCCTTGCCAAGAAATTGGGTGACCAAGGGAGGAGGCACTAGAATTGATGGAAAAAAAACACCCAAGATGGTGGTCAAGTCCTTGTAAAATACACTTGCCAAGAAATTGGATGACCCAAGTGATGAGGCACTCGATTTCAAGTCCTTGTAGATCACACTTGCCAAGAAATTGGACGATCCAAGTGACGAGGCACCCGAGTGTTACACTTTATCATCAAAAATGAATGAGGCACCTGAGTATAAGTTCTCAGACTCGAAACGTTATACTTTCAACTTTAAAAGTAATTGAGGCACCTGACTATAAGTCCTCGGAAGTTATACTTTCAACTTCAAAAGTAATCGAGGCACCTGACTATAAGTCCTCGAAAGTTACACTTTCAACTCTAAAAGTGATTGAGGCACCTGAGTATAAGCCCTCAACCCAGAAAAAAGCTACACTTTATTATCTTCAAAAGTAGTGAACGTTGTGCTTTCTCCTACAAAAGCGAGATTTACTTTGTTTTATGAAAATCTGAACGTTATGCTTTTCGTTAAAAGCAATCTGATTATCAATAAAATGTCAAACTTTCACTTATACTTGAATAATTTTTTATTTTTTTTAAAAGTATATATTCAAGTGTTGGTTTGCATTAAATTGGAAAAAAACACATGTTTTTTTATTTTAAATATATATATATATATATATATATATGTTTATTCTTATATTATGCATATTATTGTCTTAGAGTATTGATTTGAATAACTTAGGATTCAATGTAAAATATGGGATCTCGAGGAAAAATTCAAGTTAAAGGCAATCAATAATGTTAAAAGAAACTTTATTCTGATAAATAAAATATATGTAAATGAGTTTTCTAATACAAAAAATGGAAAAACTATAAAAGTTTATGATCTAAAGGACATGACATGTCGGACTGAAGGGGGTATGCATAGCTAAAGCCTCCAAATCCAAGTCGACAATGGCAGTATCCCGAGCCTTCGTATTTCAAGCTATCAGTTCCGTAAGGTCTTTGGCAGATGACTCAATTTCTCAAAGCTTGGTCTTTAATTTATCCATGACATCTTGAAGCTCTTGAAGCTCGACATAAAGTAAGTCATTCTCAAAATGACGTGAAGTAACCTCCGAACAAAGTGCAACAACATGATAACTAGAAGTAAAGAGATCCAGCCTAGCACGGAAGGAAGACATGTCAAGGCCCAAAGAGGATCGAGAAGTCATCAATCTCATAACTAAACCTATTTGAGTCCTCTGTTCACAAATAATAAAGAGAGACTGTGTATTTTGAGAATAAGGCTCACAAGACGATCTAGCAAAAAGGTCTGGAGGAGGGCCCTAGGAATATGCATCCAACCAAGTATACATAGGAACCAAGATAGGAGACGTCCAAGATTCACCTGAAAAGAAGAAGAATGAAAAAATAAAGGAAGAGGCCAAAGTCTCCTAGGGTTCAGCCCCTAAGGCTCGAACACCTAAGGAGGCTCTCTCTCTTACCTTTGCCTTCTCCTCCCTCATTGATCAAGTTCCCCAAATGTAGCAGCCTAGGATTCGCCTCCCAGAGTTCGGCCACCTAGGGAAAGATCTTCTTCATCTTTTGTTCACCTCAATTTGAAGCACGCTCACTTGATGCCTTCTTGAATGCTTAGGACTCACCCCCAGGGTTCGGCCTCCTATAGGTTCCCTCTCCTAGGGACTTTCGACTTCGAGGCTTGCAAAATCGAGCTCCGTGAATTATTTAGAAACTTGAAGCAAGACTTAAACACTTGAAATATTTTGCACGATCGTCCCACCAAAGGCGTGACTCATGTGCATGGGGCAAATGTGAGCAACTTACTAGTAGATGGCATAGACATCCTCCAGAGTAGGGGTAAATTCCCCCCAAGAAGGGACGAATGTGCATGTAGAGGAGCACCAAAATGAAATCAACATGGTAAGAGCATCATGGTTCTGTTGGCGGGGAATGCGATCGGAGTGGGGAAAGTTATCCCAACATTCGCAAGCCGCTGCATATAGAAAAAAGTCTTCCTTCTCTGGCAAAAAATAAAAATAAAAAACAAAAACTAGACGGTCATAAACCTGAACTTGCTCCCAAAAGACGTTGAAAGGACCAAAAGAGGGGAGCCCTTCCCCAATCACTGAGGAACGAGGCCTCCTTGGCAATTTTTAGGTCTGCAAAATGTTTAGTGGAAAGGGCCTACAAGCAAGAAGAATCCAGCATAAGGGCTCTAAAGAGCAAGGAAAAGATGGCAAGGAAAGAAGTTGAACTTGAGTGCTTATCATGGCAAAGGAAAAGTCTGATATTTAAGCTTAAAGAAGTTTGAAAAGAAGAAGAAATAGTGTCAGGAAAAGTTAGAAATCACAATTACGCAAGAAAAAATCCAAAATTTTCTGAAAAACTTTGGACAGCTAAAAAGCATTCTTCGGAGCCTTTTTTGGACACATTCAGGTATCTATCATGACCAAAGGTGATGAACTTTGTAGGTCTTTTCGTTAGCTTTGTTTTGATATATTGTGGGCCCCGAAACTCTAAACGAGACAAAAGTTATGATCAAAATAGGTATTGCTCCTCCCCTATAGGGATCAGCCCTTATAGGGTTCGGCTACCTAGGGTTTTTTTTCTTCCCCTTTATACTTTTGAGGTCATGTTGCTCCACAAATCAACTGCTCGGAACAAATGCTTCTTCGTCGCGAAAATTATAGCCTTACTTTGATAATATCCGAGGGAAAAAACCACAATATGATCAAAGTGATGGGGCTCGAAAAATAAAAGAAAGACTACAATTGCCTGAAAAGGGAAATAGATGAAGAAAATAAAGAAAAATCCGGAAGAAAGCATGAAAAATTGAGAAGTGAAGTCGAGAAGAAGGAATTGAACCCCCAAAAGTTCGGCCCTATAGGGTTCAACCCCTAGGGTTCGACCCTATAGGGAGGAATTCTCCTTGTTACCACTTGCTCGGATTGAAGAATGTCTCATTGCTGCTCTCTTGATGATGTTCCTGGCTCGTAGGAAGAGAGAAAATCCAAAACAAAACAAGATGAAAAAAGTGAAGCATGAATAGCTTGGGGGAGATATATATATATACATATATATGTTCTTAAGTATGCTTGATCCAGAAAAAGAAGCAGTCACCGTGTTCCTATTAAGGGAATGATTCAATCTGGTTTTCAAAAGATAAGTAGATTTGATCTTGCTTCCAAATAAAAATATATAAAGATATTATTTTCTAAAATATAGAAAATATTTGACTTTATTCCCAACAAAGAGAAATTTTGAAATTTGATTTTCCTTATAAATAATAATAATAATAATAATAATGAGGAAGGATATTGTCTTCAAAATTAAATAAAGAAAGATTTTATTTTATTTTCAAAATAAAATAAGATTTTATTTGGAAATATTTGATTTGATTCCTAAATAAAAAAGAAAGATTTGATTTACCAAAAGAAAGATTTTATTAGATTGAATTTTATTTGGTAATACTAGATGATCTTCCTTGTTTTAATTTCCAGGAAAAAAATAAGGAAACAAATATTGGGCAAACTATGTAAAGATTTGCAGAAGATTTCCCAACATGTCCAAGGAAGAGCCCTGCTAGGTTTTCCCTCCCTAACCCTAAGGGTTTGGCTCCTTAAGGGTTCCCTCTTCTAGGACCTTTGTCTTCAAGACCTGTAGAGTGGAGTCCCACAAAATCATTCAAAAGCTTGAAGTATTCTTGCACAATCGTCTCTTTGGAAACGCGACTCTCACGCAGGGGGCAAATTTGGGCTCAAGTGCAAATTAGGGTTCACATGCCCTAATTGAATTAAATGCACAATTAGGGTTCCACGACCTCATTAAATGTACAAATTAGGGTTTGCATGACCTAATTAAATGAAGACAGAAAAATCAGAAATAAATATGCTATGCCCGAGAGAAGCCTCCACGTGTCCCGAGGCAGAAGGCTCGTGGAGGCGGCTCGTTTTGGGAATTGATTGAGGGATTGAATTGGTGGCTAGAAGGACAAGACGATCTGAGCATTACTCTGGTGATTAAAGGGTATTTCTGGAATTTCCCTTAGGCATGTGCCTGGCACATGACCACTTTCCAAAAAACCCTATAAATACCCATTCCATTCCACTGGGAAGGAGAACTCTCTTCAGACTCAGGACTTGGACATTCTCTTAACCCGAAACACTCAAGAAGGGCCTTTGAATCTCTGCTACCCCAACAAGCTAGGTTTCCGGATTCAAAGAGTTCATCAACCAGAAGCATTCAAGAAGGCTCTCTAAATCCCGGCTACCCTAACAAGGTTTTTGGATTCTGAGAGTTCTGCCACGTGTCATTGGAGTAATCGCTCACCTGTTCTTCTCCCCTTTTCAATCAATCAATCAATTTCGTGCTCTTTGTGGATTTGTCTCCTCCTCAGCCAACTCGAAACCCTAACCCTAGCAAGGTACGATTTTCTTTCCCACGATTCTCAACCACATAATAAATATGTGTGGAAATAACAATGTATTTTAGTGTTTGAGATGAAGAATATGATATATTTTGATTAAACCTAAATTAACATCTAGCACTTGAACGAGATTGGAATATATTTGAACTCCTAACCACAAAGTAAGATTAATGCTATGTGTGACACCCCCAAATTCGGATTAACTTAACCTTGAGTATGGTGCTCACGGTACAAACACAACTAACTACAAACTCATCGGTTAATAACATAAATTCTTGATAAAGTCTCCTTTAATCAAAACTTTACAACCTCTTTCTATACCCGAATCGTAATCTTTACACCTTCCTTAACATTCACTTCATGGACAAAAATATGTCTTTAGTCCAAGTCTTATCGTACTTGCTTCGGCTCATAACTACCTTCTATATCCAGGTATTAATATCTTCATCATCCTATCACTTATACTCGTACATAAACTTTATCTTATAATACTCTCTTATTTTCATCATTTTGACATAATACATCCTATCCTCATATAATCATAACCCTCCATACATTCGTCTCTATCTCTTATTTCTTATAACTATCTCTTACCTCTTTTTTCACTCATAACATGTTTATCCTGTGCGTTTAATTCTCTTTATTCACGTTCAACCATAGCAACTTAATTGTATCTTATTATAAACTAATTGTCCATCGAGTTATTAAAATGTCTATCTTTAACGACTGATCTTCTAATCTCTCTTCATAACCTCCTTAGAGCGTTTTGCACCAAAAGTCTCTCAACTATATATGTTCTTCCTAACACATTGATTAGATTTAAATATTTAATCATTCCTCCTTTTCTAATCTAGGTTTTAAATTTTGACAATTATTTAATTATTCAAGATCTTATTACAAGTCTTATAAATATCTGAGATATTACAAAATTAACTAATTCTTCATCAAATATACTATTTATAATAAGTAAATTATATATGAATCAAACATAGATGAGAGAAAGAATTGGACAAATTAATTTGAATTCAAACCTATATTAATAACATGTTACATTATTAATGAATATCAGCACTTGAATGAGATTTGTAAGGTTTTGAAACCCTTACCACATGACAAATACTAAATATGGGTGGGGATAACAATGTAGTTTATTAGATGAGACAGAGAGTATATATGGCATATTTTGATTCAACTGAAATTAAGAACATTTGAATGAGGTTCGAAAGTATTTGAAGTACTCCTTATCACATGATAATATAGATGGGGATAATCATTTGGGTTCTTAAGTGATAAAAAATACAACAAATTTTGAGTCAAAAATTTAAAGTACGAAGCACTAACACTTTCAAATAAAACTAGTATTTAATTAATAAAAAAATCCAATTAATTAAAATTACAATTTAATGTGAAAATTTTACATATTAAATACTTTCGACTGACCTAACCATCAATAACTAAATGCTAGATAAAATAATACACAACATTGAAACAAACTACTTAAAACAAGATAAATATATGTTTTGTTACTGGGGTGATATATATTTTCTTTGCACGGGTTATCTTAGTTTTAAAATTTTGACTTTTAATCAAACACATCGAGCAAAATAAGTCTTTTTCTGTCAATTATCAAGACCCCTTTACATCACATAAATATCATTCATGAGGTATTATTTCTTTGTATGTCATGGTCCTTTGATTATTTTGACTAAACAGAATTTCCCAATAAAAATAACCAACTAGAAACCAAATAGTATTATTTTCATCAATTTTTAAGTCGCATGCAGTACAACATCGCTGATCGATCAATAAAACAAAAAACAAACTCCAGCTAGCTAGTGCACAGAATAATCCTCAATTTTGAAAGCCAACTATTTTGTTTCTCTAGCAAAATGTTTCATCTGCATCATTAATTTAAAGCCTGCAGATACACAAAATTACAAATACAGTTAAAATTAGAAATAACACAAAAACTAATAATATATATGTAACTCCCTCCATTTTACAAAAAGATTCCCATTTAAGTTTCTTTCATTCAATTTGCAAAATTATAAAATTTGAAAATAATGTAATTTCTTTTGATTTTGATTAGTAAAATAGTTAATATTATGAATTACCTAAAAACTATTATAAAGTATATATTTCTTTTAGAGAAATTATAACAATTCCGTCAACAATTTAAAGAACTTTGTTTTTTTTTGAAAAGAGAAGAGATTTATATATAATGGTTGATATATGAGGATATGTATATACTTGTTGCAATCAATGTCGGGTCGGACTTCAAACTTATTTTTAAGGTGGCATAGCGGGGCAATTTGGTTTGCCCTGTCCATTTTGATAGGAAGAGACTTCGTTGCCGCCTTCAAGCACACACATATAGCTCTTTTATCAACTTCTGAACCAATTGCTATTCGGTCAAGCTCTTGTGCACCACTGCAACATGCAACACTTATTGTTGGAGCTTCACCCGTAAGAAATCCCTTGCATGGGATTATATTCGTAAATTCAAACATTTATTAATTCCCCACTACATTATTTTAATGAATATGAACACTGAATGAAGTTTGGAAGGATTTGAATACTCAACCACATAGTAACTATGTGTGATTATGTGTGAGAATAACAATGTATTTTAATTACTATTTGAGATAGAAAATAGGACATATTTTGATTCATCCTCTACATTAACACCTTGCATGCATTATTTGAACGAGATTTGGAAGGATTTGAACTCTTAATCACATAGTAAGAATAATACTACGTACACAAATTATATAAAAAAAATATTGTGTATTAACAGTAGAACTCATGTATTGCATACCAATAAAAATATGAAAAACATTCTATAGTAGGTATTGCTTCCTATATTCTTTATTTGGTTGAATGACACTTATGTCTCTTTAAGTTGCCACCTACTTTGAAATTCATCTCTAAAGTTCATTTTTCGTCAATTAAGTCATTAAAATGATATTGTTTATCGATTATGTTTTTTTTACTCGATTTGACAGTAACCCGACCAAATTTTAACCAAATCCGACCCATTTTGACACAACCCATTTTATTAAGGGCACATATGTCATTCAATTATTATATATTCTTAATATTAGAAATTTTAAAAACAAAAACTAAAAACAGAAATTAAAATACAAAAAATAGTAAAAGATAAATAAAAAAACCTAATTATATTTTTTTACAAAAAAAAATTTAAAAAGTTTTAAAAATTATTATTATTTTCATGAAAAAATTAGAAACTTTATTTTTTTTTATATGCGTAAAGTTTCATAAAATATATATTCAAAAAAATTAAGTTCAAATTTATTAATTTTTAATTATTTTTATGAAAATTTACACATCTTTTAAAAAAATCTAATTTTCTTTTATGAAAATAAAGTTTTTTAATTTACTTTTTTGAATCTATATTGTATGAAACTAAACTTATGTTTTTTAAAAAAAAATAAAAATTTGTATTTTTTTCAGAAAATAAATTTTTTTAAATCTAACATTCCTACTTTTTTTAAAATGTTTTTTTTAAAAAAATCCTCAAAATTATAAATTATTTTAAAAATTTTAAAATAAAATTAAATGAATGCTTTTTTATTTATCTTTTACTATTTTTTGTATTTTAATTTCTATTTTTAGTTTTTGTTTTTAAAATTTCTAATATTAAGAATACATATAATAATAGTAAAAACATAAACTTTTTTTTTCTGAAAATAAATTTTACATAAAAAATGAAAAAAAAACTAATTTTTTTTTTGAAAATAAAGTTTTATTTTCTTATTTAATTTTTTAAAATCTATATTTTATGAAACTTTTCTCATTTTATGAAACTTTAAGCACAATTAGTGAAATTGAATTAGAAATAATAATTAATTTTAAAACTTTTTTAGTTTTATTTTTAAAAAAAAAATTGAATGGGTGAAATTGAATTAGTGAAATTGGGCTGTTGAAATTAGTGAATGTGTGACAAAAAGATACATGGAGCACAAGGTTTTGTATATTTAAGAGACCCTAACCAACAACCCACTTCATTTATCTACTTGAATCCAAATTTATTGTTCTCATCTTATATCATGTATTGTTTTGTGTATATAGTTTTTTATTTTTTTATTAAATGAGACAAAGAATAGAACAAATTTGAATTCAAACCTTTATTAATACTCTACTACAGTATTTTAATGAATATTAACGCTAAACAAAGTTTGGAAGTATTTTAATCCTCAACCACATAGTAAATATGTGCGGAAATAACAATGTATTTTAGTATTTGAGAAGAAAAATATGACATATTTTGATTCAACCTATATTAACACATAACGCTTGAACGAGATTGGAACGAATTTGAACTCCTAACCACAAAGTAAGAATAATATTATGTACACCAATTATATATATTGTAAGACCCCAACTTTTTATGAATAAAAATTTAATTTTTTTTATATATTATTTTAAATAGTAAGGTGTTAATTTGATATGAAGATGAAGTTATGGGTTATATATGCAAATTAAAGAAAATAAATAGCGTGTCGGGAAATATTCGTTTTGTCGGAGAATATTCGTTTTGTCGGAGAATATTCTTTCTGTCGTGAAATATTATATTCGTTAAAGTACGACGGCGGCGCCGAAATAACCAATCATTGGTGGGCCCCACAACGGAATCACTGTCGGATATAGAAAGCGACAAAAATAATATTTTTATAAAATAACGGCAAAACTTTTACCGTTAACTGTTGAAATTAATACCCAACGTTAAAAGAACAATAATACACGTTATTCCACAGTAGTACGCGGTATTGCACAGTAACACATGATATTGCACAGTATCTCTGATTTTTAATTTTAATTTTACGTAAGAAGACACTCAGTATTTCATTCAATAATTGTCACAGTAGTTATTGTACAGTAATTCATATTATTGATTCAATAATTGCCAAAGTCTACATAGTATTTCGTATTATTGATTCAATAATTTCTACAGTAATAGTTACTTAGTATTTCATATTATTAACTCAATAATTGTCACAGAAACAACGACACATTATTTCAGATTATCAAATCAATAATTGTCACAACACAATAACTCATATTAATTGAAATGATATTATTAGTTAGTATTATTGACAATGTCTAGAAAGTTCTGTCGATGAAAGGGGTTAGGTTATCTAATTGCGCGCCAATAAAGAGAAATTCTTATTGGAAAACCACCTCTTTTCTGGGAACAATCTGGTTGCCGAAATTGCTAGTCTATAATATGTGTTATATTAATACATTAAGAGAATAATACAGAAAATGACAATAGGGTCGATGATGCAAGCAATGATGTCATAAGAAAGGATGAGGTAAGCAATGATGTCATAAAGACGGTGAGGTAAGCGATGATGTCATAGGAACGATGAGGTAAGTGATAATGTCATAAATTATGGTGAAAATACTACTTTACCATGACTCTGCCAAGCTTATAAATAGAAGCTCATTTCTTCCTTCTTTCTCACCAATTCACTAAAACTAAGAAGAGAAAGAGTTAGAGAGTGAGAATAAGAAGAAGAGGAATATCCAAGAAACAAGCACACACAAACAACACAAAGTTCTGCTACTACACTATTGTAGTATCTAGTCTCCTATTAAGGTATGTAAATAATGTTATTTTCTTTCAATACTCATAAATGATATTATATCCTTCCATACTCGTAAGGGATATCATTTTCTTTCATACTCCATATTATGTAAGTGATATTATTTCATTTCATATTCCTAAATCTAAACTTACTATGGTAAGTATTGCTTCTATAATTTCTGAAATGATTAGAAATTCCTTGAAGTTTGTGTTTCATCTAATATCATTTCACTTGAATATTTGTTTGAACTTTCTTATAAATTTTTAATCTTTTCATGTCGGGGTACTATTCATTCAGGATACTATTCATACCGGAGTACTATTTATCTGGGTACTATTCATGCCGGAGTACTATTCACGACTTAATTAATTTTCTTTTCCTTGTCCAAATTATCTTTGAAATATGAATCTTAAACATCATTCTTGAATTTTACTCCACAATTGGTTATCATGTTGACAATTTGGATATTCTTGAATTTGGATAAATTAAATTAAAAATATATAATATTTATCCTTGATCTCACTTGTATTCATTCTTTATATCATTGTCATAATCCTCAGACTTAAATTGTGGTGAAAGTTCTCTTTGGCCCGTAGTGCAAAGATGAACTGTTGATTGGTGTACCAATGAATATCTTTGGCCCGTAGTGCAAAGATGAACTGCTGATTGATGTTACAAATGAATATCTTTGGCCCGTAGTGCAAAGATGAACTTTTGATTGGTGTTATAGGGATAAAATATTGATGGTCTACTTGACCCTTCTATTGGATTGCTTATTCCGCTGCAGTTGTTGATCTAAAACTTGTTGTCTACAATATTTTATCTAATTTATTATTGTTGCAAGCTAAAGATAATTTATTCTCTATTATCTTAGCTATAATATTCTTTACTGGGCTAGTTGAGCTCACTCATTTCCTTTTTGTTCCATTGTTCTTCTCAGAAAATGAGAGTGTCGATGGGACTAGTCGGGGAGTGGAGTAATGATCCGAGATAGTAGTCAATAATTATAATGAGTACTTAATTTGAGTGTGGACATTGTCGTATTATATACGAAATAATATTTGAATTGAAACTCACAATTTATGTGTGATTGTATTTTGCACGACAAGTTAATAATAGTAAGTAGGAAAGTTTGTATTTGAATTCTGTAATATGTATTTAGCCACTCAAAATGGGTTGTGTGGACCTATTTTGGGGGCGTCACACACACACACACACACACACACACACACACACACACACACACATATATATATATATATATATATATATATATATATATATTTTGCACTAACCGTAGTGAATGCATGACAAAAAGATACATGGAGCACAAGATTTGTATATTTAAGAGACCCTAACCAACAACCCACTTCATTTACCTACTCGAATCTAAATTTTTTCTTCTCATCCTATATCATGTATTATTCTCTATATATAATTTTTTATTTATTTTTATTAAATAAGACAACGAATAGGACAAATTTAAATTCAAACCTTTATTAAAACTCCACTACATTATTTTAATAAATATAAATGTTGGACAAAGTTTGGAAGTATTTTAATCCTCAACAACATAGTAAATATGTGTTGAAATAACAATGTATTTAGTATTTAAGACGAAGAATAAAAACATATTTTGATTAAACCTATATTAACACCTAGCACTTGAACGAGATTGGAACAGATCTGAACTCCTAACCACAAAGTAAGAATAATACTATGTGTGACACCCCAAATTCGGATTATCTTAACCTCGAGTATGGTGCTCAAAGTACAACACAACTAACTACAAACTCATCGATTAATAACATAAATTATTGATAAGGTTTCGTTTAATCAAAACTTTACAATCTCTTTCTATACCCGAATCGTAATCTTTACAACTTTATTAACATCCACATCATGGACGAAAATCTAGCCTTAGTCCAAGTCTTATCGTATTTGCTTTGGCTCATAACTACCTGCTATATCCAGGTATTCATATCTTCATCGTCGTATCATCTATACTCGTACATAAAATTTATCTTATAATACTCTCTTATTTTCATCATTTTGACATAATACATCCTATCCTCATGTAATCATAACCATCCATACCTTCGTCTCTTTATCTCTTTTTTCTTATAGCTATCTCTCTTACCTCTTTTTTCACTCATAGCATGTCTATCCTTCACGTTTAATTCTCTTTATTCACGTTCAACCATAGTAACTTGTATCTTATTATAAACTAATTGTCCATCAAGTTATTAAAATGTCTATATTTAACGACTGATGTTCTAATCTCTCTTCATAACCTCCTTAGAGCGTTTTGCACCAAAAGTCTCTCAACTATATCTGTTCTTCCTAACACATAGATTAGATTGAAATATTTAATCATTCCTCCTTCCCCAATATAGGTTTTAAACTTTAACATTTATTTAATTATTCAAGATCTTATTGCAAGTCTTATAAATATCCGAGATATTACAAAATTAACTGATGTAAATTTATTCATCATCAAATATACTATTTATAATCAGTAAATTATATATGAATTAAACATAGATGAGAGAAACAATGGGACAAATTTGAATTCAAACCTTTATTAATAGCATGTTACATTATTACTGAATATCAACACTTAAATGAGATTTTTTAGGTTTTGAACCGCTTACCACATGGTAAATATGGGTGGGGATAACAATGTAGTTTATTAAATGAGACAGAAAGTAGGACATACTTTGATTCAACTGAAATTAACACTCAACATTTGAATGAGGTTCGAAAGGATTTGAACTCCTTATCACATGATAATATAGATGGGGATAATCATTTGGTCTCTTACGTGAGACAAAGAATACGACAAATTTTGAGTCAAAATTTAAAGTACGAAGCCCTAACACTTTCAAATAAAACTAGTAGTTAATTAATAAAAAAAATCAATTAATTAAATTACAATCTAATGTGAAAATTTGACATACTAGCTAAAATACTTTCGACTGACCTAACCATCAATAACTAAATGCTAGCTAAAATACAAAATATGGGCCCAAGTGTAAATTAGGGTTCACATGACCTAATTGAATTAAATGTAAAATTAGGGTTCCACGACCTTATTAAATGTACAAATCTAGGTTCAAATAACCTAATTAAATGAAGACAGAAAAGCCATAAATTAATATGATAGACCCAAAAGAAACCTGCACGCGTCCGGAGGTAAAACACTCGTGGAGGCGGCTCGTTTTGGGAATTGATTGAGGGATTGGATTGGTGGTCAGAAGGACAGGACGATATGGGCATTATTCTAATGACTAAAGGGTATTTCTAGAATTTTCCTGAAGACATGTGCCTAACATGTGACCACTTAAATTCCAAGAAACTCTATAAATACCCTTTCCATTCTATGAAGGAGGGGACCTCTCTTTGGACTTTGGACTGGGACATTCTCTCAACTGAAAGCGCTCAAGACTTGGACAATCTCAAGAAGGCTCTTTGAATCACTGCTACCCTAACAAGGCTTTCGGATTCTAAGAGTTCTTCAACCCGAAGCACTTAAGAAGGTTCTCTGAATCCCTGCTACCCTAACAAGGTTTTCGGATTTTGAGATTTTTGCCACGAGTCATTGGAGTAATCGCTCACCTGTTCTTCTCCCCTCTTCAATCAATCAATCAATTTCGTGTTCTTCGTGGATTTCTCTCCTCCTCAGCCAACACGAAATCCTAACCCTAGCAAGACACGATTTCCTTGCCCACATTTCTTTGGCGACTTTGCTGGGGAGGTGTAGAATTTGTGAAGGGTATTCACATAACTCGAAGTAGGAGAACTACAGGATGAGTTTCACCAACAACTAGCATTACTTCACTGGATCCGGTTCCAAGATAAGCAAATCAAGCTTTCTAAGGTGCAAATCTGGATCTTAATCAACCTATTATTGAAGACGCTTCGAAAGGGAGTTCAACATCACCATACATGGCTAATCAATAACAAACAAATGTTAGGCAGACCGACACGGGAAGGCAAAGCGAGAATGCAAGCGGAGAACAGACAAATGTTGTGCAACTGAAGATGCTCAAGGTGTTGAAAGAAGCACGAGAAAGACAAGGGATGATGATGGCTATGATGCTGGAGATGCAGAGGAAGCAAGGGGAAATGGGGAATTTCCGCCAGCAGTTGATGCAGATCCCCACTTTCAAGGCCATGTTCTCATGAAATTCGCTGGGAGAACAAGCGGGGGTGGAGGACAATAGCAACGACAACAACAACAACAACAACAACAAAGAGCATCAGGCTGTACTTCCATTGACGGAGAATCAATCAGTTCTGATTATCAACTTGGAACCCCAACACAGTAGCGACGTGCCACAACCTAGACTGGAAGCAAGCAAGCCTCAAACGAACATCATCCCGACTGAACTCCCTGCATTTTCACAAGTGCAAATGCCAACCATCCCGAGCCCCATCCAACGAATAAGCCAACCAGTACATTCAATGCAAGCTTTGCACGATGCAAGTGTGCATTAGCCGATCTCTTTGCCGTACACCCCGCCAATGCAGAAATACATAACAACACTACAAATAGTATATGCCATGAGCCAGTATGTGACGAAGGATGATATGGTAGATGTGATCAATCAACTTCACAGGCAGACATCGCGACCTTCAGAGTTAGACTTTACTCCACCTTACCCGACACATATTCGGAGACAACCTTACCCGGTAGGGTATATTGAGCACCCCCGCAATTTTCATAATATAATTGGGAGAAAGGAAATGCTAGGGAACACATTAACAAGTTTGTAGAGTCGATGTCTCCATGGTTAGGATATGATGAAGTGAACAATCACACTTTGTTGATGAGGGAATTCAACAAGACCTTGACCGATAGTGCCTTCAGTTGGTACTACAATTTGGAGAAGGGATCAGTCCACGATTGGGATGATCTAAAATTGCAATTTTTAAGAAGTTTTTCTATGTGCATAAATATGTAGCCATTGTAGAGCTGATGCGATTCAAGCAGAAGCCGAACGAGGAGCTGTCAGAATATGTGGACAGATTCAGGGCCCAAGCACAGAAGTGTGCAGAGCCAATTGAGGAAAAGAACTTGGTCAGCATATGCAATAATGGTGCCTTAGATGCCTTCAAGCCCCATCTCATTACAAAAGCCTGTGACTCATTCGCGACCCTCTCATCTTTGACTTTGCCCACTAGCCATGCGATGGTTACTTGGAAGGGCAAGAGGACGACAACTGTGGCTTTGGCAAATTCTCGGTCGAAACCATAAGCGAGCAAGAGGGAGAAGAATGAGAGAAATTTCTAACGAAGCAGAGGAAATCCCGGGGACAAGTTGAAAGTAGTATGTATACAAGTCAATCATGTATGATGATAAAGCATATACTTTGTAAACGATCTTATTTATTTATTAATAAAAGTATTGATTTATTAAAGGCATTTAATTATCTACATGATGCTGTTTTTATAATATGTAAATAACTCATAGTTTTAAGCAATGCTTTAAAATCATGATGTTGATCATGCTAATGAGATCTAAATTCTTAGAAAACTTAAAAACTAAAATCGTTTCCAATCGTGAGATTACTAAAAAGGGGATTAGTAAATCCGGATAGATTGGTACATATATTGCTTGCTCATTGGATGAGGATTATTGATCTCATGATTATTTGTGTGGAGATACTAAAGCAAGTATGTAGGTGTTTATTGGATAAGTTCACTGAACGTGACTCTCTATGGAATACCTAATGGAGTTTTACTCGCCTGTCAATAGGAATTCCTAATGTGATAGTAGTACAAGTAATCCTTGGACTTGAGATCATCATAGTATCTTGTGTGTAATGAATTATATTTTGACTTATTCCTTAAGACCCTTAGGGTATATCAAAGGGTATGCTTGGGTATAATGAGTTACATATGGAGATAATGAATGATCAATAAAGAATCTACCACTTCTTGTAAAAGAAGAGATATGTCCTATGTGATTCGTTAAATGACAACTCAGTAGTCCTTGGCCAAGGCAGAATGAAATCAGAAAGGAGCTTCTAATTTGCATTATTTGGAGTTGGGCATTTTCTAATCGAAATACATATAATTAAATAAAATAAGACTTGACAGTAAATCCATGTCTTATATTTAATTGGGACATTGTATGGTGGAAGGATTGAATTGTACGGTAACTATTAACTCACAGGTTCTTTTATGATTAATGTTGAAAATATAATAAAAACGTTTTATGCCATGTTATGAAGGAATACATAATAATAATTATATCTTATGTATTTCCACGAGGGTTAAATCTATAAAAGAAACTAAGTTATTTAATGTATTAAATAACTTAAGTTACTATTTACCGTAGATTTTATAATTAATAGAGTAAATATTAATTATTCTAAGCGTAAAGGTTATACATATTATAAGTGTATAATTATTTAAGGTAGTTTAGCATTAAAGTGCATGTGTTACACAAACCTTATATTAAAGGAATATTAAAGTGTGGTGGAAGTATTAATAAGCTTAGTATTGAGCTTGTGAGGTATGCCTAGTGTGACAAAGTGGAGGAATAGACATTCATTAAATAATTTAATGAATGAATAATTAAAGGAATTAATTAGTATTATTATATGAATTAATTGCTATGTGCAATGATATGTAATTATATGTTATATAGTAGCTACATCTATATAACATTAAATGAAGTGTGACACTTCAAGAAAACTATATAATATAGAAAACTATATGGTAAAGTGAAATAAGTCACATGAGTTACATAAATAGACCTATATGACAATGTGTTATGGGTGGCACATTAATGGTACTTTATGAAGGATGTTAAATTAAACTAAATAAATAATTGTTGTTAATAATTATTTCAATGATTATGTATAATTGAAATATAAAGTTTACAATAATATGGTGTGACAATATTAAATCAAACTATATTCGATATTGTCAAATATACATATAATGTGTAATATAAGTAGAGGGATGCATGTATACATATATGTATAGGTATATATGTATATGGATGTATAAGGGAGGTATTTAATTACATGTGGGTGTATAAAGACTTGTATGCTAGCTTGTGTACAAGGTGGGAATTAATTATGTGACATGGTGCAATAGACCCCCTCCCATGACCTCTATTCTATGCCCAAATGCTGATTTTTTATGTCATGGTGAAGTTCACAAACTAGAGCCATGTGGAGGGGGGAAATGATGAGGAAGGATCATGAATAGTAGTAGTTGGTGGAGTTAGCCACCAACTCTTCTTTGTCCCTTGTGTAATGTCCATAGGAGGGTAATAGCTTGGCTATACTTAGAGACCATGCATTGGTGTGTAAAGCTTGTTAGTTTATTTGCTAAATGCAAGTATATATGTTATAGGAGCATATAAATAAATAATTTAATTACATTACATCATGAATATATTATAAGATGTAACATTGAGAGTAATATTATTTTGTGAGCTTGAGGTCTATTAATTACTAAGCTTACATAATTGGGCCTTGTGTAGCATGGGTATTAAAAGTTAAACCAATTGGAGGTTTAACTATAATTATTAAAAGAAGATAACTGGTTAGTTAATATATAATTGATATTAATTATCATTATAATAATTGGGTATATTTGAGATAATAAATTTTATGAAAAATGATGGGTTGAGAATACCCAACTATTTTATAATTAGCCTAATTAAAATATTAATTGAATTAAACCAACATACATGAGGTACATGATATTATATATTGGTGTATATTTAAATTATAAATATACTTGTTTATATGTAAGTATACATATATGTAGGGTTAGGAATGTGTGACCCTAGCATATCATATGGTAGCAATATTAAGTTGTCATAGTGTGACTTATAGTGTCCAAAGAAATAAGCCTAAGTGTGCAAGTACCCTTATTGCTGAAAATCAAAGAGGCTAGCATGAGGGTGATAATGGCTAGGATGATGGTAATAATAAAGGAGGGAGTGGCTCAAATAGTAAACTTCAACCACCTCCACCAACTTCTTCTTGCCCAATGGATTCCTCTTCTTACCCTTGGTTTGATTTGTTGGGCAAAACCATGGCATGGACAAGAGTTCCTCTATAAATGGCAAGCTTCCCTTCTCATTTCATTTTGCTGAATTATTTGCTAAGTGTTATAGAGAAAGTTCTGAAATTAGGAAACAAGCAATTTCAAAGCTCAAAGAGGTATAATGTTATTCATGTTTTGAAGTTTAGCATTTACAAGTTATAGAAATTTGCATGAATTAGTAAGAATGGATATATGAGATGATGGTAACATATTAGTAGAGTCTATATATATGTATAGATGCAATATGATGGATTTCAAGCATGTTTCATAAAGATTGTAGGATTGGTTTTGAGCTCTGCAAATGCATAAGCCCTTTTTGGTTTGGAACCGGAGTGGCGCGGCTGCGCGCTCCCTAGCACAATTGCAGCGCGGCCGCGCTGTCTTGCAGAAATGGAAAATGACTTTTGTGTAATCTGAATTATTGAGCATGCTAGTTGGACTTCAATAAGTGTATAATTGAGTCTAACATGTGACCTAAGATCACCATGCATGTAGTGAATGAAATTACCTTGGTATTAATGATTTCTAAAAGAAAACTTAAGTTTTGAAAATGAAACTTAATGAATTTAGAGTCCTTAGAAATCTAAACTTGGAGACGTATGTACGTGTCTCGATTATGTATGTCAATGAGTATGAAAGGTAGTTGTTAAGCTACTTTGGTTAATAGTAAGTCACTATACCTTGTTTAGTGGAGTTTTTAATGAAAACTTAAGGTTTTAGAAAACAAACTTTGGCGAACCTTGTGTCCTTTAAAGATTCAAGCATGTGTAGACCTAGTCATGTGCAAGAATGGAGTAAGAATGTGGTTTCAATATATATTGCATATAAAAGGTAGTTTAAGCATGATATAACCTATCCGAGCATGTTTTGAAGTAAGTTTTCAAAAGAGAGATTTTATTAACTGTGTAAATAAAGGTTTAAAGTGCCTTGCATATACATGGATTTTTTATAGCTTGGTTTAGGATGATTGAAGGAAAACTTGGAAGTTTTTGAGAAACTAATAGTTTCAAACATAGTTTACAAACAAGTTTTCGAGTAAGGTTATGTAAATGAGATAGATACATATGAGTATGTGTGTTAAAGGTTGATTAGTACCAATAGATGGTTTAAAATCTTATAACATTGAAACGTTGTGAAATAAGTGTTAAGCCTTGTTGATTTTAATACGTAACATAGAGCTATATAATTCAAAACTATATAGTGAATATGAACTTGAAGAAAAGTCAGAACCTACTTATGTTTATAGTGTGTATCAGAATACATGATACTAGAGACTAAACCGTCTAATAAAAATCTCAGTTCGGTTTCTGTTAGGAAGTAGCGCGGCCGCGCCACTCCCAAGCTTAAATGCAGAGCGGTCGTGCCGTTCTGTAAAGTGGCCAAGAGCAGTTGTTAACTACAGGTCTTAAGTTATGGTTATATGTTGTCCTTAAGGACTACAAGATATGAAACAAGATTGTTTAGATAAATATGATAGTAGAATGAGCTAGTCTCATGGTTATCCTAAGTTCAAGTAAAAAAAATGAAACCAAGTTAGGAAACGATATTTGTTCTTATATTAAGAGCGAATGAAATGTATGACTGATGGGTATGAATCCATGATTATATAACTGTGTAGGAATACACGAAGCGCAGATAACTTTAAGCAGTTAAGTTGTAGTTGATAGACTACGAATCAGGCAAGTCTTTTAGTTCCTATTTGTTATATGAATTCGATAACTGTTAGTTGAATTGTATTATGCTATGAGAATGTTGATATGAAATGCATATGGAATATGTATGATATTTGAAAGCTGATCTTTGATGATATATTTATGAAGTTAATCTCTATGTCTATTATGTGAGAAGTAACATGCGTAGTATATTTAAATGATTATGAATGCATGAACTGAGCATGATATTATATGCTATGTGATGTATGAAAACTGTTAGAATTGATGACCTGTCGAGCTCACTCTTGCAAATAACTATTTTTGCAGGTTAAGGATCTACGGTAAAGTTACGTGCTAAGTGATTGATAGAGTTCGCTAGCATTGAAAGAAGATTACTATTTAATTAAAGTTATGCTCTTGAACCATGTTTAGGTTCTAGTAGATGTACTTGATAGTTGTTTATGATGTTTAACACTAGTCATGTTGTAAAGATGTATTAGTTAATACATAGAAGATATCGAATCGAGATGTAAAATCTTATACAATAATTCGAATAAAGTGAATCATAATATAGTTTGATTCAAGTTATGAGATCAATAAAAGATTTTATTCAAAGGGTATAGAAAAGTTTAAATTATTCCGCATTTTATATATCGAATAATGTAAAGACAGGAATGGTAAATGACCAAGATTGGTACTTATAAAAGTTGGGGTCATTATACAGATCCTGGAAATGAAAGGAATTTATATTCTAATTTATAATTAAGAGAAGTTATATTCATTAAGTTATGAATAAAAGATGTAATAGTTTGACGATAGAAGTATCGTGGCAGACCGAATCTGAGGTTTCAAAGGGACCCGGATTTGGGGGCGTTACAATGAACCTCCCTCTAAGGACCTTCCAGGTGGAGAAGTGGAAGCAATCGACTTAATGGACGAAGACCCAGAATGGTGGAGTTTAGCTTTCGACGGATCATCTGCAGAAGGTAAAAGCGAAGCAGGAGTGGTGTTAACCACCAAAGAAGAAAAAGTAGTGGCCTTGTCCTACAAATTAGATTGGCATCTCTCAGGCAGCCGGTGATGATGTGATTATTTCATATGTCGCTAAGAATTACTCCGGTTAGCTGTATGAGATGCAACAGAGGGCAGCCTCGGTAGTTATTGACCAGCCCGAAACCACCATCAAAGATCACCAGTCCGCATAGTCTCCTATTTAGCATGGCAGGCTATGTATGTACATTGGGATGCTGATGACTTCAAAATGAATTCTAAGCAATCAAGGAAGAACCATGGCCAGCTCCGCATAGTACACACGACTGGCTCACAGTATTTTAAGGAGGCGAAGTCGGTAAGTGTAATGTATTTAGGTGTTTAGTTATCAAATTATCACACGAATACTTAATAATTATTTGATGAATATATTTATTAGGCCTTATGGAGGACCTTGGGCCGAGCTCAGACCATTTTAGAGTTCTGGGATAGAGCTCACACTCCTAAGGAGGAGCGTGCTTTGTCTTAGGAAACATTAGCTATACGGGTAAAGCTAATCTTACTTTTTAGTAATCTCAATATTCACTCGTTAATAAAATGATATAATTAACTCATGTATACAAAATAAATTACAAGATCGATTTCAGAAGCTTCAGGACCAGCGTATAGCTGAGTTGGAGGCTGCTAGGGGGGTTCTAAGCCGTTAGATTCCACCATCCCCCCTCCGAGATTGTATTATCTCGGGATGAGGAGATGAGACTATGGGTCGCATCTCAGGATCCCCTTACTTAGGGGTGGGCAAAAAAACCAGTTTTTTCAATTTTGCACTAACCGGACCATTCCGAACAGACCGGTTCTGTACTGGTATATACCGGTTAAACGGTTCCAGTTTCGAGACATGGATTCAATGGTTCGGTATAAACCATCGAACCGGTATACCGGTTATATACTTATTAATTTAATTTCCTAACTTACTTTACTTTCAAAAGTCTTTCACTCTCAGTCTCTCACTTTTAGACAGACCAAATAGATCTAGGGTTTTCTCTCGTTCTCACCTCTCTGCGACCTTGCCTCTCTCCATCTATGATCATAAATTCGTAACGATCTCTGCTCTTGCTCTCCGCTATCCTCTCTGCTCATCTTAGGCTCTCTGCTCCATCATCTCAGGCTCTCTGCTCTCCTCGACCCTTCGGGCACCGGCGACCGATCTCTCAAGCTCCCCCTCCGACTTCCGTCGCAGTTCGCACTGTCTTACTTCAGATTCCATATTTTTTGGGTAATTTTTCTAATCTATCTTCTTTCAACCCTCAATAATGTGAGTTCTGTGTGAATATTTACATATATGTAACTATGCAAGTTCTATTAATTGATTTCTGTTAATTGTTTACTATTTTCCAAAATTAAAAGCTTTTCTACGCTTTTCTACTGAACAAAGGTTTCTGCTTTTACTGCTCCATATCTTACAAAATATACTACCAAATTTGAAC
>JAINUT010000666.1:0-138975 GCA_020205555.1 Panax stipuleanatus
TAAATACGTCGATTATTATTATTATATATTTCACACTAATAATAATCACATATTATTAATTAATCATCATTAATATTTTATAACAATTAATTAATATTCTGCAATAACAGTTAACAATTAATATAGATTAATTGTTTACTTAATAATTCATTCGTTAATTATTATAATCATTAAAAATCCTCATCACTGTGCCACACAAGGCATTTCATCGAGTTTATTATAAACTCCGTATTTTTCTCAATTGTCATAAATATTCAATTTAATATATAATTGAATTAATTATTCTCATAACACAAAATCATTTATATTTCAAATAAATTCTCATATCCATTAATATATTTATTTAATAATATTAGGAAATTTTCGGGTATTACAGACAATGGCATCAGTCACAACTTCTCAGCACCACGAACTCCTCAACAAAATGGAGTAGCTGAAAGGAAGAACAAAACACTTAAAGAAGCCAGAAGAACTCTACTTGCAGCAGCTCATCTGCTTGAATACTTTTGGGCAGAAGCCATCAACACTGCGTGCTACGCACAAAACGGATCTCTTCTACACTCTACGCTAAAGAAGACTCCCTATGAGATGTGGAAAGGAAGAAAGCCAAATGTCAGTTACTTTCATGTGTTCGACTATTCATACTACATTCTCAAGAATGGAAAACAATATCTGACTAAGTTCCAACCTAAGTCAGATGAAGGAATCTTCTTTGGTTATGCCACAAACAGCAAAGGCTATAGAGTGTTCAACAAGAAGACATTAAGTGTTGAAGTCTCAATCCACATCATCTTCGGTGAAACAGACTCGGATAAGTTTGCACCACTAGACACTACGATTGACGATACTGACACTACGATTGAAGTGGTCGAGCCCAACACTACGACATTAGTTCCTGAAGAAAGAATCGTAGTGTCCGAAGAAGAAATAGTAGAGAGAGCTGAACCAAACGACGATTCTGAACAACAAGAACCAGAAGTCAATCTTGAGGAGTTCAGACAAGAAGGCACCAGAACTGATGTTCCAACAGGGAACAGGTGGGCAAGAGATCACACTCAAGATTTAATTATTGGTGATCCAACTGCCAGAATAAGAACAAGATCTGCAACATAGAATGAATGCTTCTATTTGAGTTTTCTAGTCTCAAATAGAACCCAAGAAGATTGAAGATGCCATGATAGATGCAAGTTGGATTGAAGCCATGCAAGAGGAACTTAATTAATTTGAAAGAAGCAAAGTCTGGAGATTAGTTTAAAGACCAAAGAGTCACCCAGTCATTGGCACCAAATGGGTCTTCAAAAACAAAATGGATGAAGATGGGTGATCACTAGAAACAAAGCAAGACTGGTGGCCAAAGGTTATTCTCAAGAAGAAGGCATAGACTATGATGAGACCTTTGCACCAGTGGCCATACTTGAAGCTATCAGAATGGTCCTTGCATTTGCTGCACACATGAAGTTCAAAGTATTCCAGATGGATGTCAAGAGTGCATTCCTAAATGGTGAACTTCAAGAAGAAGTCTATGTGGAGAAACCCCCAGGTTTTGTCAATCCAACCCTCTCTGATTATGTCTATAGATTAGATAAAGCCTTATATGGACTTAAACAAACACCTAGAGCATGGTATGAAACACTAACAAACTTTCTTATTGAAAAAGGATTCACTAGAGGTAGAGTAGACACTACACTATTCCTTAGGAAAACACAAAGATAAAGTCTTACTAGTTCAAATATATGCAGATGATATTATCTTTGGTTCTACTGATGAAAATCTGTGCAAGAGATTTGCCAAGCTTATGCAGAGCAAGTTTGAAATGAGCATGATGGGTGAGCTGAACTTGTTCCTTGGACTACTAGTAAAACAAACTGATGGAGGAATTTTCATAAGCCAAGCTAAGTACATTAAAGACTTACTCAAGAAATATGGCATGGAATCAGCTACTCCCATGAAAACACCAATTGCTCTAGCAACTAAGCTTGACAAAGATTGAGAAAGATAAAGGTATTGATATTACTCAATACAGAGGTATGATAGGCTGCCTTCTCTACTTAATTGCCAGTAGACCATATATAATGTTTGCAATATGTCTATGTGCTAGATTTCAAGCTAATCCTAACGAATCACACTTAACTACTGTAAAAAGGATTTTCAGGTATGTTAAAGGTACACCCTATTTGGGTCTATGGTATCACAAAGAGTCCTCATTTTAACTGACAGGATATTCAGATGCTGACTTTGCAGGATGCAAAATAGATAGAAAAAGTACTAGTAGCAGTTGTCAAGCAATAGACTAGTGTCTTGGTTCAGCAAGAAGCAAAACTCAGTATCAACTTCAACAGCAGAAGATGAATATATTACTGCTGGTAGCTGTTGTGCTCAAATCCTATGGATGAATAATTAGCTAGCAGATTATGGGTTTGATTTCAAATCTATACCCATACACTGTGATAACACAAGTGCTATAGCAATAACAAATAATAATTTCATGCATTCTAGGACCAAGCATATAGAAATAAGATATCATTTTATTAGGGATCATTTTAAAATGGGACAATATCCTTGCAATACATCCCTACTGAAAATTAACTTGCTGATGTGTTTACAAAACCCTTAGATGAATCCAGATTTAATAAACTAATCAGTGAGTTAGGTATGTTAAATTTGCAACCATAAATTCTATGCTCTAGATGGTGATAACCTTGTAGATGTAAAGGCTAAGTCAAAATTGTAGAGATGACTAAGAGGAACCATGATTGTGGAGTGATCCAGTTAAGACATAAAGGCTCACTGTGATAGCAACAGCAAGCCAAGCAACCCTTTTGATAAGCGTCTCAGAGAAAAACCTGATCCTTAGTGTCAAGCTAAGAGGTTGGCCCTTCCTGAGCAACCTTAATCTAGAAGGCTTGCCATTTCAGAAGGCATCACAGAAAGCCGTAGAGTCAATGATCAATAAGCGAGCAAAGGATCGAACTCAACAATCGTGGAGTGGATCTGGACATTCTTAGTCTTCTCACAAGGGCACACTAGCTCAGTGGGAGATAAGGGTAGAACATAGATTTCCACATGGATTAAAATCGTGGAGTTCTGCAGAATCTGACATGTGTCCCACGACACTGAACATATGGAGGGAAGTGTTTAAAATAATTTTAAACTGTCATATGTCAGTTCATCTTTCAATTTCAAAAGACTATCTTTCTTTCTCTCCTTCTCAAACGAAACCCTAAGTTTCATAAAGCTAAGCCAAGTAAGTTCATTTTAGGAAAATCAATCTATAACAATGGCTGCTTCCATAATTGTTTTGGGATTTTAGGTATGCTTTGATGGGTTTGAGGATGCCAATCCAGAAGTTCATAAAGTTCTCTCTCTTCTAAAAGAAGCTGGACTCGAAGATGCTCTCAACACCAACACTCTGATCTTCTCAAAATTGGTGAAAGAATTCTACATCAATGGAGTTGTTGAAGGAAACTCCATCCTCACCAAAGTCAAGAGAAATCAGATTCGGTTCACATTAGAAAGCACAAACCTAGCCCTAGGTTTCGTCAACAAAGGACTTTCATCACTAGAGAAAATTGATTTCCATGAAGGTCCAAAGAAGCTGAAGCACAACAAAACTGAAGGAAAAAGTGGCTACAAGAAGAAGGAGTTTCCACATGAATATGAATTTCTTGCTGAAATTGTTGGAAAGTGCATATGCTGCAAGAGCTCAGGCCACGATACTGTCAATGAGAAGCAACTGAAGCTCATGAACAAGCTATTCGATTAAAAGTTCAACTCAATTATGGAGCTTTACTGATGGAGTGGTTTGGGACGTGGATGAACAGTTCCAAGAAGACCAAGAGCACTACAAAGATGCCTTATGGAAGATTCATCAGCATGATACTGGAAGCTACACTGGGTGACAAAATTGAAGATAAGGAAGGTGTCTCCATTATCACCAACAAAAAGATAACCCAATTATTTCAGAACTAGAAGAGAAACCCAGCAGAGAACGCAAAGATGAAAGCTGCAACTTCATCTGCTATAAGGGAAGCCATGGTGGAGGAAGAAAAATAAATGAATCAAGAAAATGATGAAGCTTTGGTCAGAAAAAGCAAAGGAAAGAAGAAAATGAATGAAGGTATGATAGTGGCTGAGGAATCCCAAGACCCAACCACTGATGCATCTCAAGCATGCCCTGATGCTGAAATGGAGTTTAGTGGCTCAATGACGGAAAGAGCCATTACTCCTGAGGCAGCTCAAGCATCAGAGGAGACTCTAAAAGAGAAGGAGAAGAAGAAGAAGAGAGAAATAAGTGAGGACATGGCTGAAAGAAGTGTTGAGACTCAAAAGAAGAAGAAACACAGTCACAGACCAAGGAAGCCTACACTTACCACGATTAAGGAGTCTTCACCAATCGTAGAATCAATGCGGGCTGCTAGTATGGAAGAAGATGCTGCAACAGCCTCTCAGCCCAAGCAGACAAATAGGGCTAAGGCTGAAGAAGGTTTTGAAGATGCAGTCAAGCCCAAGTGGAAGAGGACATTGGTCAAGAAATACATTCTTATCAATGAGGAAGTACTGAGGGAAGAGGACAGAAAAAGAGCTAATGAGAAGGATAAACAAATTACTGAGCTGCAGGAAGAAGAAACTCTGGAAGCTCAGAATCAAGAGAATGCTACAGCTGAGGGGGAGCCAGAGAATGCAGAAATTGAGAGGGAGCTACCAGTTATAAAAAAATGTAGTCTCCCCAATCCATGAAGAAACTGTAATATCTGCTGTTGTTGTAATGAATGATGTTGAAAGTGATGTGGTGGAGAATCTGGATGAAGTAATGCTAAATCAGTTTCCAGTCACAGAGTCCCAAAACTCTGTGACTGATGAACCAAATAACTAACTCATCTTCGTCAAGCGACCCATTAATGATCCAATGATAATTGAGCACATCACACGAGTTGTCAAAGAAATGCTTGCAAACTCAAAAAGTGAAACACCAACCCTAGATGACACACTACGCTTCAGGCATGCTGATCAATTCGAAGAAGAAATTGTAGAGTGTCCAGAATAGCTCAAAGAGACATAAACACATACATCTGAGCCAAACACTACGCCTATCCAGCAAACTCCTAACCCTCTAACCCAACCAGACATTCCATCATCCTCCAACAATGAATACTTTGACATGACACTTACTCTCGCAAGTTTGTCAAGGAGAGATGAACACACTACAGCTACTCCTTCTCCTACAGAAACACAAAAAATTATAGATCAATTGGCTTTAATGCCAACCAAGGAGAATCTGTCTGCAACATTGAATCAATTAGGGTCAGAGTCTGAAAAGAACCTTGAAGAGCACTCCCTTGCACTTCACTACAGATTCGACAACATCCTCGACTCGGTCCAAACTCTGCCAGGACAATTGGGAACTGAACTGACTAAATCATTAAGGGCGATCTTCAGAGAAATGGCTGAAAGCATCAAGGCAAGAGATGCTATTCATTTTGCCGAGGACAAGAAGCAGAAAGAAGCCTTGCTGCTAATGCAAAAGAATTAGCAAACTCAAAATGAGCTGATGGCAGAACAGATTTCAGTACTGCGTATTGCTTTGAACCAATTCCAAGAATGCAGTGCTGCTCAAATCTCCCAGAACAACTATGCCGTAAAAATGCTTCAGCAACAAAGAAGGGTCACTGAGGCTTTAGTTGCTGAACAAACCAGTGACATTTCTCAACAAAAAACTCAAATGCATACCCTGGTAGACGGCGTCAGACGGATCTCAGACGATATTCGAACCCTTGATGATAACATAAAGGGGGAGAAGATTGGGCAAGGAGATAGAAGCAGAAGTGGAGATAGAAGCATAGGTGGAAGACCGAGGCAGACGCAAACACATATTCAACCACCTTCGCAGCAGGGAAGGCAGAGGCAAACGAATACTAGTTAATCGTAGGTCCAGGAGTCCAAATGTTCAAACTCCACAATTTGATCAGTAGCTACAGCAGCCTCCAGTGGGAATACCTCTTCAAAGACATCAAGGTCATGCTTCTAGCTCACAAGGCAAGACTTCTGCATAGTCCAGTTATGAGCTATAAGTCATTGAATGGAGAGATGAGCAAACCAGAAGGATGAGAGCTGCTGAGTCTTCGAGGAGCTAGAGACAAAGAAAATAGAGATAAGCCTAAACTTAATTTTGTATTGATGTTTTTATGCTTGAATGTAATATCTCTTCAAACATCAATAGATTCATGCTTATTCTCTAGAAATTTTAGTTGCTCACTAAAACACTAAGCCATATTTACTTTCTAACATTATGCATTTAGAAAATGATGCTATGATCTAAATCTCCTTGATTATGTCAACATCAAATAGGGGGAGATTGTTGGGAATTGCATATTCAGATTTGATATTGAAAGTAAATATAAATTCTTAAGTGTACAATCCTTAAGAGAATCATTGTACAAGGACTTAGATGATAGATCAAACATGTTAGGTTGATCTGAGCTTTAACGTTTATCATTTATGTAAATGAATGTATAGAAGAAAAGATCAAACTTGTTAGGTTGATCTATTTGAGCTGTAAAAGTTAAAGTCTTGATAAAATCGTAGTCTGTCAAAGATAGCATTCGAAAGACAAGGAAAAATCGTGGAGCTTAAACGAAGAGATTCGAATCGTAGTCTGCCGAAGGGATTCAAGTCTGCAAAAGATAAGACAGGACTCATGGAGCTTGAATGACCATATAAGAATCGTAGTCTGCCAAGAGATTCAAGCCTACAAAAGTTAAGGCATAAAACGTGGAGCTTAAGTGAAGATATTCAAAATAGGAGTCTGGCAAAGAATCAAGTCTGCAGAGGCCAAGGCAAGAAACGTCGAGCTCAAGTGAAAGCATCAAAGAATCATAGTCTACCTTAGAAGCCACACTGAGAGTCGTAAAGTTAAAAAGCATCTGTCGAGCCTAGTTGGGAATCGCAGAGTGCTATCAGAAGTGTGAAGTCTGCATGACAAGCAAGCAAGGAATCATAGTCTACCAAGAGCTTAAGAGAAATCGTAGTGTGCTCTACAAGAAGTCTGAATCACGCTATGCAAAGCCAACACACAACAATTATGTCAGAATGACCATAATCGTAGTGTTCCTGTAGTTAACATCAAAGATTGAAGATCTGATGAAGGGAGGAAGAGAAATAAATGAAGAAAGGCCTATAACTATTGACAAAGTGATAGTCTCAATACTTCCATATCCATCCTTAGTCCAAATCAAATAAACGTATTGAAGAAGCTAAGGATAGGACTAAAGAAGCCTGTAGAAAATAACTTTTTAGGTGTTAGATGAAAGATACAGTCTACTTTATCAGAGGGCCAGGCGGCAGAGCAGCAGAAAAGCAGGACGTCAACATCACTTCACAGAAAATGTCTGAAGCATTAAATGAAGCAACGGGAGCATTCAAAACGTCTATTTTTGAATGGCTCTTTTATAAGGAAATTAGACAAGGATTCAGACTAAGCAAGCAAAATGTAAAAAGAAGGAACACATTAAAACAGCTCAAGAACTCTACGAGAAACACTACGATACTGAAGAAAGCTTGCTTCGCTACTCAGTCTTTTGAAAGACAGAAGCTGAACTGCAACTGAGTAGCACACCTCAACTATCAACTGCCTATCCAAGTGAGATACCAAGTCAGAGGACTTGAAGAGTTCAGAAGTGAACTAAGTGAAGATCCAAGTCAAAGGACTTGAAGAGTTCAGAAGTGAACTAAGTGCAGATCCAAGTCAAAGGACCTGAAGAGTTCAAAAGTGAACTGAGAGTAGATCCAAGTCAAAGGACTTGAAGAGTTCAAAAGTGAACTAAGTGAAGTTCCAGGGCTGCTAGCCTTGAAGGGATCTAAGTGATCCTATTGTAAGAAGACATCCTTATTAGATTTTCTACTCGTGGAGTAAAAGAGTGGATTAGGAGTCGCGTTGGCTCTGAACCACTTAAAACCCTATGTCTCATTGTCTCTCATTAACTGCTATAACTGTTATATCTATTATAACTGCATATCTAACCTTAACTACATTATCTTGAAGGGGAACAAAATATATGTTCCGCTGCAGTCAGTATCATCAATACTGACTAAGTATTTTAGACCTAAAATTTTTTAAAATATCTATTCAACCCCCCTTCTAGATAACTAACGTGCCTTTGGAAACTAACATAAATTATTTCCCAAACTCTTTTAAAAATTAAATAATAATAATAATAATAATAGTAATAATAATAATAAGACTCCTCTTATTAATTTATATTTAATATTTCTAAAATATTAAATAATAAATATTAAGCTATTTAATTTATTCTATCACCATATATTAAAATAAATATACTTAACATATTATTACGATTATGCCATTATCTTCTTTAATAAATGTAGACACTTGAAATTTTCCTTGCCCAATACTAACACTGTAAGAGGGCAAAATCGTCAATCAAGCCAACCTCGATCCTGACACCAGACATTCAATCTAAATCCGGCCACCAATGTTGGTCAATTCTAGTCAAATTCGATCACCAATATCGGTACTCCAGCAAATTCCATTCGTCAATCAGACCGTCAAGTCATCCCCGCTCTCAATATCGGGACATCAGCTCAATCTTGGTCATCGATATCGGGACAACCACAGCACCGATCAACCATATCAGGATGTCAAAGCAGCCCCGACAGCTACCCGAAATGTACAAATCAGCCCCGGCAGCAACTCGGGAGGTACAAATCAGCCCCAACAGCAACCCGAAAAGTACAGCTCAGGCCCGACATCAGTTCGGGAAGTCAGGTCTACTTTAGATATAAACCTGAAGCACCACAACACTTCCAGAAGAAAACATGAAATGACCACGTCAGCCACAGAGGCAACATTGGGGACAAACAGACTCCAATGGGATCCAACTTTTGGAAACAGCTCCCGAAAGTCGACCAAAAGCAATGCCGACACAAAGGGCGACCCCGGGAGGGGCAAAATTGTTATGTTACCAACTCTCGTCCGATTAAGTCAAACTTAAGCAGAATTGATGCCGCCAAGGTTAGAAAGAACTACAATGGTGATTCCGGGTGAAAATAGCACCAGATGGCTCATCGGGAAAACTGTGGGGAAATGAAGACCCGATCATGAACCCACCTTTGGGGACTTAAAAAGGGTTAAAACCAATGTCCCTATGACACTCGTAGCGAGGGCATTCAAGAAAGCTATAGCACGACCCAAACGGACGCTCTGATCAAAAGTTATAAAGTTTTGAACCTTACATCACGTTACCCGACATGCACGCACTTTGAGACGACCAAGCCGGGCATGTGGGCCCCACCCTGGGCAGATGCACCTCTACTTGTGGCAGCAGTAGGTAGAGCTGAGGCTCCCTAGCCTATATATAGGGTTGCACCCCCGTTCATTTTTAACAATTCAAAAACGCAGTGAAGCTCTGTCTGTTCGATTTTCTAACTTTTAACACCTCTTCCAAATCCAAATATTTTTAGTCAAACACATAGACAAACCCATGTACTACTACATATCAAAAAACCACCGATAGATTTTGACGTTTATGGCCTACGATTCGACAAAAAGCCCGTAGTGCAGCCCATTGTAAGTATTTTTACGATCAACAAGTCAATAATACTACTTTGCACTGTTTTACACCTGTACATCAAGTTTTATCCTTTAAATATGCTCGAAAATTAGTTCCGTGGTCGTTTTCATCAAAAAATTGATATATTTTTGTACATAAACTCCGTTTTCAACATATCTACAACTCAGATTGACGATCCGTCAGCTCCAGTAGCTTCAATGCACTAGTACACACCGTTTTGGCAACTTCGCCGGACTGGGTTGTCGTCCCAGTCCAGGTTTGTCCTTTTTTTTATATATTTAACTTTTTATGTACTAACATTTCGATTCTGTCAAGCCCGAATTTCAAATCTGAGGTAGTTTATCGCTTTTATATATATTTACGCATATCTAAGAGATTTTCACCATAACTGGTCTTCGTACCAGTATTGGTTGACTATTATTGTAAATATATATAATTATATATATATATATATTTTTTTTAATTCAGTCCGGGCATAAGCGTGAAAACCCATCGCCCTTTTTACTATTTTTGCACACTTCGCCATAATGGGTGCTCTCCCCAATCACTAGTTGACTACTTTTTTGCAATTTACATTTTAGTTCGGCATAGATCATTCTGTGGCCTTTTTACTACTTTTATATATATTTATGCATATATAAGCAGCCTTCACCATAACTGGTCATCTTTCCAGTCTTGGTTGACTACGTTTCTGTCAATATATATATCTACAAATATATTTTAATTCTAGTCCGGGCTTACGAGTGAAAACCCATCGCCCTTTACAGCTTTTATATATATCTAACTATATATATTGCTTTATTCAACTGTTACATTTATATTCATTTGTATATGAATCTGCACTGACATATCTGCGAGCAGACTAGATTTATCCAAATCTCGCCAATTCTAGCTTTCAACGGTTCAAATAGGTCCCAACAGAACCTAGAAGCTATAATGGCTGAGATTTCTTTAAATCTAGTTATTTTTATAGTTTCAGCTTTGAAAGCAAACTCGTGTCCCTTAGATCGCTATCTAGTGGGAACGAGACGCTTTGGCCATTCGCATCCAGGATCTATTGATGAATCCTTGGTTACATTGCGACATGATGATGTATATATATATCCATTTTTGTGCAAATTTGAACTGCGCATGTTTATTGGCTACTCGTATGTGAGCCTAGGAATCGTGGGATTCACGATCAAATCGATCGGGATCTGATTCCCATGATGGACAAACTCTGATTTACAGATGTACCCTGCCAGTTTTTTTATAAAATGTACATACACAGACCTTAAAACAGTTATCCGGATTTAAGGTCTCAATATAATGAAAAAATGTCAATTATCGTGTTAGCGTCCCTCCGATGGATTTCATACCCATGAGTAGACCGACACTTGCCTATTCCTGTGGTCAAGGATGCTTTGGCAGCCCTGCAAATCACCATTCACATGCAGCCTTAAGGCTATAAAGATAAAATTGGAAGTATAAATCAATTTCAATTCCTATGTCAGCATAAGGGTTTGATGAAAATAGCTTTCAAAACATCATTGTCAAATCAATTTCAAAGCTTTTGCAAATCAAATTAAATGCTTTTTGTAAATCAAATCAAAGACTGATTTTCGAATCAAATCAAACCCTTCGTATATAGGATTAACGAAGCATGTCAAAACAATCAATTAATCAATCAATAAGCCCAATTTTCAAATAGCATTCACTCACGCATTCCAGTTTTAAGGGAAATATTGAAAAGATGCGGTATCGTGTTTACATGGGAGTCGTGGGGTTCCTAACACCTTCCCCACACTTAACCAAGCCTCAAACTCAAAACTCCAATTTCAAACATCAAGTTTTAACAGTGTCCAGCAATTGGGCCTCTTTTCAAATCAAACTCGGTTGAGTTGGTACAACCATTTTCAAAACTACCAACTGGCGACTCTGTTAATCAAATCAAATCAAATCATCGACATATACACATGTTGGCCTCTTTCCTAAAAAACCTTCAAAACCTTTTTCCTAAATAAAAAGAATAAGGGTAGAGATAACTTAGGAAGATCGATTTGAGAAAAGCCGGGTTATAAACCAACCCGCGGTATTTCTTAAATTTTCCAACATCGACAGGTGGCGACTCTGCTGGGGATAGTAGAGGGCTTAGGCCGCTTTCAATCTTTTCAAATATTTCCCTTTCAAAATTATTGAATGCCTGAAATCCTGCGTCTCCACAGTCAATGGATGACTGAGTACTACGTCTTTCATTGAATGTATGAATGATATGCCTTTACATTGAATGAATGAGAATGAATGCTTTAGTGCTTCGCGCCCATATTAGTGCTTCGTACGAACTATCATTGCATGCATAAGCAGTAATGTCGATGTATGTGAATGTATGCTGTGAGTCCCTCCACCAAGAGGCTAACCCAATCGGTGATAAGTAAGGACTCTGGGGACGAATAAGTCTCCGGGGCTGCCTCCTGAAAATGCACCACCCAGATTCGCTCCAGTTGAACGATCAGATTAACTTCCCTTCTAGTAGATTGCGATGAGATGGGAACCTTCATGCCGAAACAAAAGCCACGAGAGTAACCTAGGATAGGTCAGCTTCTGAACAACCAAATTCGACGGGATGCTTCTTCATGCCTTCCTCTTTCAATTCCATGTCAAGTCTCCAATTACTGAGGAGCATAATGTAAACGACAATAATGAAAGATTTACTTTCCTGTCAAATATCCTGCCATCCTGCCATCAGAACAACTAACCTCGATTTTGCATAATAAACTTAAAAAACACACATCATAAATGCATCCAATCCTTGCCTACCACAGGAAACTGACACGCCTACGTTTTGGTTGTAGGTGAAAAAGTGGTATCACTACTAGATCATAATCTAAAAAGGCACAAAGCCTATCCACGGACATGGCTGAAAGTAGCCAATACGAGTCAAGTTCCGTATCTCAACAAGAGTTTGAGGGACTTAAGAATCAAATAACAAAGTTGGCTATCCTTTTAAGAGAACAAAGCAAGAACACTCAGGGCTAGCCAACATTCAATCAAACAGAACCCTCCTTACAGGGTGGTAATCAAAGTACTGACAAAAAGGGGGAAATCCAGATCCCTGAACCGAGATACAGTAAAAAGAACCAACAAAACCCCTGAAATCACAAATCTCATAGAAGATAAGGAAACTGGCGATATCCGAAGGAAAATACAACAAATGGAAGAAACCATCCGTTCAATCAAAGGGACTGGAAACCTTGGAAGTGTCACCTATTCAGATCTTTGGATATTCCTAGGGGATAGATATCTTGACAAATTCCAAGTCCCAGAGTTTGAAAAGTACAATGGGGCAGGGGATCCTTATACGCACTTGAAAGTATACATTGGCGAGCTAGAGTCTTATGCTGAAGATGAAGGCCTTGGAATGCAGCTTTTCCAAAAGAGTCTCACTGGAGAGGCTAGGACGTGGTATGCCCGACTTGACAATGCCAAAATTCACAGTTGGGAAAAGTTAGCTCATGCCTTCTTAAGTCAATACAGCTTTCAGTCTCAGATGGCTCCAGATCGATATCAATTGGCCAAAGTCAAAAAGCAGAGCAACGAGTCTTTCCGTGAATATGCCCAAAGATGGAGACGTCTGGCAGCACAAGTCAGCCCGCCTATGTTCGAAGCTAAATTGGTGATGACTTTCATAGACATCCAAGAGGCACCTTACTATGAGACGATCCTGGCCGGAATAGGAAAGCCATTCTCAGAAATGATCAAACATGGTGAAATGACAGAGATGGGCCTGAAAGCAGGAAAGATTAAAGATCTCAAAATCTTGAAAGTAATCGCCGATCATATACAGTCTGGCAAATATACGAGTGATCCCGTAAGGGTACCCAAGGAAGGCGATGAAGATGTATCCCTCATTGTATAGGGGCAGTCTAGGAGACCCAACAGTAGTCCCCCCATTTGGAAAATGGGAAGCAATCTGCTGTCACAACAGATTGCATTCAACAATTACCAGAAGAGAAAGAGAAAATTTGAAAGGACTGAAAATCAGGGTGTTCACTCCACTAGGCAATTCCCTTGAAAACATATTGGTTATGTTAATAGATCACAAGAAGATTATCGAGCCGGCTCCACCTCTGGATCCAAAAAGCAAAAGATACGATTCTAGCCAGAAATGTTTATACCATTCAGAATCTCCGGGACACGATACAGAATACTGTTGGTCCTAAAAGCATAAAATCCAAAACATGATCGAAAACGACGATCTTGTGGTCCAACAACATGACCATCCAAATAACAACCCCAACCTTCTGATGTCGCATGATACAGAGGAAGTAAACATGACCGGGTCAGGTTAAGATGAAATGTATCCAAATCGTAAATATATACGAAGGATAGAGGAATACCCCCAAAGAAATATAACAAATGTCCTCAAGTTGGAAAATACCGAGGAGGGTATGACAATAATGCAAAAATTGGATACGATCCAACTTTAAGTAACTCTGCTGGCTAATCTAGTAGTACTCCAACATCAGGATACAAGGCAGCATTTCACTCAAATATCAGAAAGTCAAAAAAAGAGGAGGTTATTCAGAATGAGAGCGTATCTCCCTCCAAGATCCGCCAACTAAATGAAGAGGATCAGAGCATGTTGAATGAACGACAAAGGTGGAATGATCAAATTACTCGAAGTTCTCACCAAAAGAAAAATCCTCCGGAGGAGTACGAACTCCCAAATAGGAAATATCAAGAGACATTCCAAACTTGAGCAAACCTTCAAAATCTTACGGCACTGTGAGTCAGGGAAAGTAGGTGGAGAAGGGTATTCACACCTTTGGAGGACTCATTGGAAAATATGTTAGCCCTGTTGATTATGCAGGAAATGATCACTAAGCTCGCTCCACCGATGGATCCTAAAGGAAGGCAATATGATCTCAACAAGAGGTGTGCTTACCATTCTAACTCACCCGGACATGCAACTGAGGAATGCTGGTCTCTAAAGCACAAAATCCAGGACCTCATTGAAAATGGAGAACTGAAGAAAGAATTCCCCATAACCAAAAAAGGCGAGAGGGACATAAAGAGCTCAAGATGTCCACTAAAAGCGGGCAGTTCAAAGGATATGATGACTATGAGCATCAATCCTGGCATAACACAAGGTGGACCAACCCTAATCTTGGGAATGACTGAAGAAATAAAAGAATCTCCCAATGAAGTTCATCCACCATCATCAAATATCTTGATGACCAAAGCCAACAACTACATGCCTGACCTTATCCTTCTAGAAGATGAGGAGGAGATACTGATTCTTCCCCGTATGGAAAAAGCCCAAAAGGAAAGTTCCTTACGAGAGATACAACATCAGTGCGAGGGGGATTTCATACTCAAATCCTCTCAAGGCTATGAGAAAGGTGAAGGAATAGACGAAGAAAAAGGTGGCAAAATTCTCAAGGAAGCCAACCCCTCGAGAAATCTGGAGTTCATACCTTTTTGTGATGATTCTAGTTTAAGCCTCTTTAAGGGATATGCTGATTCAGGAGGAGATCAATTTATGGTAGGGATTGAAGATATTCAGAGCCAAGAGGGAACCTCTATCACTAGCCTCGAAGGCGACATAACCACGAACGACTGGACTATCATCCTTAATTAGCCAGGAGGACGTAGATCCAGAGGAAACTGCGAGTTCCAAATGATGTCAGGACGTTATCCTTTTTTTTAGCCTTATGCCTTTTATTTTCCATGCATACAAAATTAAAAGACCAAAAAAAATCATAAAAAAATAAAAATAGAAAGGAAAAAATCAAAAATCGAGCCTTTCATACAAGGACGTGAACTACGAATGACCTAATCTCTCCCAACCCGGGAGTACGTAGGCAACCATCTTGGTGCGGTCAAACCAAATAACAAATTTAAAAAACGCTCGAATCCAAACACAATACAAATAAAAACTCAAAACCCAAGACAAACACTTTTCAAATCTCTCTTATACACAACTTCAACTATGAATGACATGATCTCCCTCAACCCTGGAGTACGTAGACAGCCATCTACCGCGCGATTTGACCTTCAAGGAAAAAAAATGAAAGTCCAGTCCCAAGACAGCGAAGATAAATAAAAGCTGAATTCTATCAAGCCACCTGGTCAACAGGCCTTGCTGAGGAAAATCAAAGCTAGTGTCTAAACACTTGGATAAGCGGGATAACAGTGCCAATATGGCATCTCTCTGAAGATAGAGGAGCAGCTGTAAGCTCCTAACCCTCGGTCTCCATACGAGCCAGAACATCCACTGCCACCTGCATACTATGGCTTCGTCCCTCTCAGCAAATGCGGCCTCCCGAGTAGCTCGCAGCCTCGCCTCTATTAACAAGAAGTCGTATCTCTACTAAAATGGGCTGTCAACATCAACACCCTGGTCCTGATCTCTCTCGAAGGTCAACCGAGCTATCGAATCTTCCATATCTAAGATCTATTCCGGCAGGGACACTCGGTAGGTCACCAACCAAAGTCACAGTCAAAGCCATCACCACCAACTATCACAAGTCCTTGAGTCCAATTTATTGGAGTCCAAAGGCATCTCGGCATCAATCGCCAAAGTTGGAACAACAACACAGCGATATATTAAGCATAAACATCTACGAGGACCTTCGAAGAGCTGACACCTTCAATCTGAAACCTTCATCAAACCAGAAGAAAGGTCATCAAAGCCAATTGCTCCTATAAATTAAAGATAATTACAGGGGTATCCAAGCATTAAAACCAAAATCCACTACCTGTTCACTATTGGGGTCATGCGATTAAAGACTATTGCGATCTCGGCATCTTATCAGCCCAACGGTCAAATATACAACCAAGCAATCCTCCCCGATGACAAGTAAGACTAGGGAAAGTTCAAAGTCAACGACAACCCGACGTGGGGATCGTTACAACAAGATTGGACCAATTTTGGAAATTACGTAATTCAATACTGGGGCATTTATCAACCATCCAATCAACATGCACCAGTCGGCACCATCAGTATGGTCCATCATCATCCAAGCTTCCATCATTGGCGATCCGGTATGACGAATCGACCTTTGCCAATCAGAATTTTCTTAGAATACTGCGATTCGCTGATAAGGTATGACTCTTTTATCTCTTTATGTGCTTTCAAATTCCATGCATTAGCGATAATACAAATAAGTCCTGCATTAGGGTCTCAAAAAAAAGAAAAAAAGAAGAAAAAGAAAAAGAGATTTTTGCTTAACTTGTTATGAATTGGATTAATTCTGATAAGCGTCCATGGAGCAAGAAGCATGAAAGCGATTAGAGAATTAAGACTATTCAACCTTTTGATTAAGCATGACGGCCTAGTTCAAAGCACTTTTTAGAGCAAACTTGACTTCGTATGCATGTCTGCACTTTACGATTGACCTAACTTTTAGTTGTGGGGTATGAAACTATGACGATAAGGATGACAATTAGTAGCCAACCTAATGTCTCGAATCGTGGCCTGGGTTACTTGAGTTATTAAGACTGAATGGTGTCTTTACACCTGGTACCCTAAAGCCATCTGGTTTGGGAGCCACTGGCCCAACGCTCATTACATGGGTAACTCAGTGCCTAAGAAAACGAGCATTATAAGAAATTAAAACCTGAGCAGATCTGAATCGTGGCCTAGGTTACTCGAGTAATTAAGCCCGAGGGGTGTTTCTACACCTGGTGCCCTAAAGCCGTCTAGTTTGGGAGTCACTGGCCCAACACTCGCTACACGGGTAATTTAGAGCCTAAGAAAATGAATCTTGTACAGGCTCAGGCAAAGATTAAAAGAGTAGTCTGCTTGACTTTTCTCAAAGTGTGGCCTTTGTTACTCGAGCCAGTAAACCCTAAGGGGTGTCTCAACACCTAGTGCCCTAAAGCTGTTAGGTTTGGGAGTCATTGGTCCAAAACTCGTTACATGGGTAACCCTGAATAGCCTAAGAAAACGAGACAAAGTTAAGCGAGGAAAGCAGAAAAAATTGGCAAGAAAAAATGAGATCACCTGAAGTCATAAAAGAGAAACCCCTGCCAAGGGTTGTGTCACTCATAGTGCACATATCATAGAATGTTAATTCTGTGAAGAGCAGTGTCTAGAGCGAAGATGAGGTGTCTCTGATACAGGGAGATGAGTCTCTTGAATCTGATCCAACCAATAAAAAATGACCATGGACGCTTAAAAGTTTTCTTACAATTTCATAACTTGTCAAGAAATTTTTTTGATTTCCTTAGGAAAAATTCATTTTCATACTCCCTTTTAAGATCTTTAGCGATAAGATAGGAGCGCATTTAATACAAGCATGCATTTTCCTAAACTTTTACTTTAAATGCCTCATCACACTAACCTTGACGGCCCGAGCCATCAAGATTTTGGGGCATATATTGTTATTTGTCTTAATAAGCAGGATATTAATCACCGTATACATGGTCAACAAAGCAAGTTTCTTCTGTGAACCCCAGTAACAAGCTGCGAAATGGCTGGGGCATTTCTGATTCTAAGAAACGGAAAGGATCTATGACAGGACCAAGTGCCTCATCAAAAGAAAAAGGAGCATTCTTGAAAGAAATCAAGGCGACATAAGTTGTCCCCCCATAGAAAAGGAAAAATTCTTAACTCGGGAAGAACATATGCTCGTTGATAAAAAGATCTAGCGAATGAAATCTACACCATCAAATATGTCAACATGCGCCAAGCCCTCACAAGTCGAGGCCTCTAAACTGAAGTCCAAATCTAGGCAATGAAAGAATATGCTACATCCTCCAGGACGTCAGCTTCACCCGGGTCATTAGTCAAGCCAGAGCTAAACCAGCAAGGTCACAAGTAAAAAGCTTGCCCTTTTCACATTTTAATGATCAGCCGATGGCACAACCCCAGCGAAGCATCGGGAGATGATCTAGGAGTGAAAGTCATATAATATTCCATCTTCACAAAGGACAGATGATGGAATATGTTATACACATCCTCAAAGGGATCACCGAGGTCAATCAAATCAAATCAACCCCGATCTCCAATCGGGCCAGCAGATCAACTCTGATCCATCCCCATCATAGACGATATATGAAAGGGGAACATCTGAACCTGTGAATGACAAAAGGAGCCATACGGGAGTTGAAGCTGCTAAGCCTAGCAAATTTTATGTGAAAGAAACTCCAAATTACCTCAGAAAGGGTCAGGTATGGTTCTACATCAATTCAATTAAGCATATGCATCAACCTGGGACAAATTAAGATCATCACATCATGTCTAGTCTGCACATGTGCAACAAGCGCTACATCAGCTCACATCTCCATCAAAGCATTAGGCATACATACCTAATAGAGTCAAAAATGCATACACATTAAACACACAACCTCGATGAAAAAGTTTGCTACCGTTTGAGTAGGCATCGGGACACTCCAATGATCAACCATTGCCCCTACCATCAGGGTAGGCACTTTTGCAATCTACAGGTGTAAGTTATCATCAGGATAAGGATCGGGAGCACCCACTGAGGTAACTCGGTAAAAGAGATATATCCCCATCAGAGGAGTCTTCAAAAATGTACAAACGGCATCAGAAAGTATGCCCCACGAAAAGTATCAGCAGATGTGAGAAACCATTGGGCTTAAACCAAGAAAATAGCAAAGGCTATCATAAAGAACGACATCCCCAGTAAAAATATGGGAAACATTTTAGTTTATTGTCATCAAACAAGTATCAGCAACACCAATGGAAATCAGACCGTTGGAGTCAACACTAGTATAGGCATCAGCAGCACTGATGAAAGTCAACCGTGGAGATCAACCCCAACATCAGCACCGAAAAAAGTAAAGCGATGCGATGCGATTTGTGATGCGATGCAATTTACGATGTGGAATGCGATGTGCGATGCGATTTACGATATGAAGCGATGCGATGCGATTCGATTTGCGATGCAATTTGTGATTTGCGATACAAGATGCAATTTGCAAAAATATGTTAAAATTCATCGCATTATGATTTGCAGCATTAATATCTTGTCATATTTCAAGTGTCTAGCAATCTTTATCCTGATTATTTCATTACATTACATAAACATGATAAAGAGGGGCATCTGTAGACACTCAAAATTTTCCTTGCCCAATACTAACACTGTAGGAGGGCAAAACCGTCAATCAAGCCAACCTCGGTCCCGACACCAGATATTCAATCTAAATCTAGCCACCAATGCAGGTCCTTCAACCAAAATCTGATCCCCAATGTCGGTCAATTCCAGTCAAATCCGATCACCAATATCAGTACTTCAGCCAACTCCGATAAGACCGTCAGGTTATCCCCGATCTCAATATCGAGACATCAGCTCAATCCCGGTCATCGATATCGGGATAACCACAACACCGATCAACAATACCAAGATGTCAAAGCAGCCCCAGCAACAACCCGGGATGTACAAATCAGCGCTGGCAGCAACCCGGGAGGTATAAATCAGCTCCAACAGCAACCCGGGAAGTACAGCTCAGCCCTGGCATCAGTCCGGGAAGTCAGGTCTACTTTGGATATAAACCTGAAGCACCACAACACTTCCAGAAGAAAACATGGAATGACCACGTCAGCTACAGAGGCAATGCTTGGGACAAACAGACTCGAATGGGATCCAAGTCTTGGAAACAGCTCCCGGAAGTCAACTAGAGGCCATATCGACACCAAGGGCAACCCCGGGAAGGGCAAAATGGTTATTTTACCAACTCTCATCCGATTCAGTCAAACTCAAGAAGAATTGATGCCGCCAAGGTCAGAAAAAACCACAACGGTGATTCTGGGTGAAAACAGCAAGACGGCTCATTGGGCAAACAGTGGGGAAACAAAGACCCGGTCATGAACCCACCTTTAGGGACCTCAAAAGGGTTAAAACCAATGTCATTGTGACACTCTCAGCGAGGGCTTTCAGAAAGCTATAGCACGCCCCAAACGGACGCTCATATCAAAAGTTATGAAGTGTCGAACCTGATATCTCGTCGCCAGGCATGCATGCACTTCGAGACGACCAAGGCGGGCATGTAGGCCCCACCCTGGGGAGCCGCACCTCTACCTATGGCAGCAGCAAGTAGAGCTGAGGCTCCCTGGCCAATATATAGAGGTGCACCCCCGTTCATTTTCAATAATTTAGAAACGCAGTGAAGCTCTGCCTGTTCGATTTTCTGACTTTTAACACCACTTCTAAACCCAAATATTTTTACTCCAACACATAGACAAACCCATATACTACCACATATCAAAAAACCACCAGTAGATTTAGACGTTTAAGGCCTACAATTTGGCAAAAAGCCCGTAGTGCAGCCCATTGTAAGTATTTTTACGATCAGCAAGTCAATACTACTACTTTGCACTGTTTTACACCTGCACATCAGGTTTTATCTTTTAAATATGCCCGAAACTTAGTTTCGTCGCCGTTTTCGTCAAAAATTAATATATTTTTGTACATAAACAACATTTTCAACATTTTTACAACTCGAATTGATGATCCGTCAGCTCCAGTAGCACACACCGTTTTGGCAACTTCGCCGGACTGGGTTGTCTTCCCAGTCCGAGTTTGACCTTATTTGTATATATTTAACTATTTATGTACTAACATTTCAATTCTGTCAAGCCTGAATTTCAAATCCGAGGTAGTTTACCGCTTTTTTATATATTTATGCATATCTAAGCAATTTTCACCATAACTGGTCTTCGTACCAGTATTGGTTCACTACATTCCTGTCAATATATATATATATATATATATATATATATATTTTAATTCAGTCCGGGCACAAGCGTGAAAGCCCATCGCCCTTTTTACTATTTTTGCACACTTCGCCATACTGGGTGCTCTCTTCCCAGTCTCTAGTTGACTACTTTTTTGTAATTTACATTTTAGTTCGGCATGGATCAATCTGTGGCCTTTTTACTACTTTTATATATATTTATGCATATATAAGCGGCCTTCACCAGAATTGGTCATCTTTCCAGTCTTAGTTGACTACGTTTCTGTCAATATATATATATATATATCTACAAATATATTTTAATTCCAATCCGGGCTTGCGAGTGAAAACCCATCGCCCTTTACAACTTTTATATATATCTAACTATATATATTGCTTTATTCAACTGTTGCATTTATATTCATTTGTATATGAATCTTCACTGACATATCTGCGGGCAGACTAGATTTATCCAAATCTCGCCAATTCTAGCTTTCAACGATTCAAATATGTCCCAACAGAACCTGGAAGGTATAATGGCTGAGATTTCTATAAATCTAGTTATTTTTATATTTTTAGCTTTGAAAGTAAACTCGCATCCCTTAGATCGCTATCTAGTGGGAACGAGATGCTTTGGCCTTTCGTAGCCAGGATTTATTGATGAATCCTTGGTTCTATTGCGACATGATGATGTATATATATCCATTTTTGTGCAAATTTGAGCTGCGCAGGTTTATGCGCTACTCGTATGTGAGCCTAGAAATCGTGCAATTCACGATCAAATCGATCGGGATCTGAATCCCATGATGGACAAACTCCGATTTACAAATGTATCATGCCAGTTTTTCTATAAATGTACATACACAGACCTTAAAATGGTTATCCAGATTTATCGTCTCAATTTAATGAAAAAATGTCAATTATCGTGTCAGCGTCCCTCCGATGGTTTTTATACCCATAAGGAGACCGACAATTGTCTATTCCTGTGGTCGAGGATGCTTCACAGCCCGGTAAATCACCATTCACATGCTGCCTTAAGGCTATAAAGATAAAATTGGAAGTATAAACCGGTTTCAGTTACTATGTCAGCATAAGGGTTTGATAAAAACAGCTTTCAAAACACTATTGTCAAATCAATTTCAAAGCTTTTGCTAATCAAATTAAATGCTTTTTGTAAATTAAATCAAAGACTGATTTTCAAATCAAATTAAACCCTTCGTATATAGGTTCAACGAAGCCTGTCAAAACTTTCAATCAATCAATCAATAGGCCTAATTTTCAAACAGCATTCACTCATGCATTCTAGTTTTAAGGGAAAGATTAAAAAGATGCGGTACCGTGTTTACACGGGAGTCGTGGGGTGCCTAACACCTTCCCCACACTTAACCAAGCCCCAAAATCAAAAACCTCGATTTCAAAGATCAAGTTTTGACAGTGTCCAGGAATTGGGCCTCTTTTCAAATCAAACTCGGTTGAGTTGGTACAACTATTTTCAAAACTACCAACTGGCGACTCTGTTAATCAAATCAAATCGTCGACAAATACACATGTTGTCCTCTTTCCTAAAAACCCTTCAAAACATTTTTCCTAAATAAAAAGAATAAGGGTAGAGATAACTTAGGAAGATTGATTTTAGGAAAATCGGGTTATAAACTAACCCGCGGTATTTCTTAAATTTTCCAACGTCGACAATAAATATTCTTCCTTTTATGGTGTGACCCTTTAGGTTCTCCAATATTAAATCGGTTGTTAATAAATCAATTAAAACAATTCAAATCTTATTTAAATAAATAAATTAAACTAATAATTCATTAAAATAAATAACATTTATTCTACAATAAGGATAAGTCTCTTTAGCGATCAACGACTTTGTAGATAATAGAGATTTCAACATTAATCATAAAAGAACATTTGAGTAAATAGTTAACGTACAATTCAATCCTTTACCCATACAATGTCCCAATTAAATATAAGACATGGAATTACTGTCAAGTCTTATTTTATTTAATTATATGTATTTCGATTCTAAAATGCACAACTTCAAATAATACAAATTAAAAACTTCTTTTTAATTTCATTCTACCTTGGCCAAGGATTCCTGAGTTGTCATTTATCGAGTCATATATGACATATCTCTTCTTTTACTAAAAGTGGTAGATTCTTTATTGATAATTCATTATCTCCATATATAACTTATTACACCCAAGCATACCCTTTGATATACCCTAAGGGTCTTAAGGGACATGTCAAAGTATAACTTATCATACACAAGATACTATGATGATCTCAAGTCTAAGGATCACTTATACTACTATCACTACATGAATTCCTATTGACAGACAAGTAAAACTCCATTACATATTCCTTAGCGAGCCACGTTTAGTGAACTTATTCTCCAATAAGCACCTACATACTTGCTTTAGTGTCTCCACACAAATGATTATGAGATCAATCATCCTCATCCAATGAGCAAGCAATGTATGTAAGAATCTATCCGGATTCACGAATCCCCTTTTTAGTAATCCAATGATTGAGAACTATTTTAGTTTTAAGCTATCTAAGAATTTAGATATCAATAGCATGATTATCATCATGATTCTAAAAGCATTGCTTAAAACTATGGGTTTATCACATTTTATTTTAACAGCATTATGCAGATAATTAAATGTCTTTAATTAAATAACTCTTTTATTAATAAATGAATAAGATTGTTACAAAGTATATGCTTTATCATCAAACATGATTGGCTTGTGTGCATATTACTTTCCGGTGGGTGTTTGGCTAAATCCTAATTCTATCTTTATAGAATGTGTATACTCTCCCAACTATTGGAATAGTGTAATGTCTAACCTATAAGACTTTCTTATTTATAGATGTAGGCAACCCTCCTAAACCATTTAGGAATAGGGTTTCATATTAATTAATTAAACCTTTTAATTAATTAGGCTTCCCAATCCTATTGGTAATAATTAAACTTTATTAATTAATTAGCCTCACAATCTTATTAGAAATATATGACAGAGAGAGTATCTTATTAATTAATTCCCAAACTCCTTTAAGATTTAAATAATAATAATAGTAATAATAATAATAAGACTCCTCTTATTAATTTATATTTAATACTTTCAAAATATTAAATATTAAATATTAAGCTATTTAATTTATTCTATCACCATAAATTAAATTAAACATAATTAACTTATTATTATGATTATGCTATTAACTTCTTTAATAAATATTTTCCTTTTATGGTGTGACCCTTTAGGTTCTCCATATTAAACCAGTTGTGAATAAATCAATTAGAATAATTTAAATCTTATTTAAATAAATAAATTAAACTAATAATTCATTTAAATAAATAATATTTATTCTACAATAAAGGGTAAGCCTCCTTAGCGATCAACGACTTTCCAGATAATATAGATTTCGACATCAATCATAAAAGAACTTGTGAGTAAATAGTTGCCGTACAATTCATTCGTTCCACCATACAATGCCCCAATTAAATATAAGACATGGATTTACTATCAAGTCTTATTTTATTTAATTATATGTATTTCAATTCTAAAATGCACAACTCTAAATAATGCAAATTAGAAACTCTTTTCTAATTTCATTCTGCCTTGACCAAGGACTACTGGGTTGTCATTTATCGAATCACATAGGGCATTCTCTCCTTTTATTAGAAGTGGTAGATTATTTATTATTCATTCATTCATTATCTCCATATATAAATCATTATCCCCAATCATACCCATTGATATACCATTCGGGTATTAAGGGATATGTCAAAGTATAACTAATCATACATAAGATATTATGATGATCTCAAGTTTAAGGATTTTTTGTACTACTATCACTTAAGGAATTCCTATTGATAGGCAAGTAAAACTTCATTATGTATTCTTTAACGAGCCACGTTCAGTGAACTTATTCTCCAATAAGCACCTACATACTTGCTTTAGTGTCTCCATCTAAATGATTATGAGATCGAGCATTCTCATCCAATAAGCAAGTCAACGTATGTACCAATCTATCCGGATTCACTAATCTCCTTTTTAGTAATCCAACGATTGGGAACTATTTAGTTTTAAGCTATCTAAGAATTTAGATCTCATTAGCGTGATCATCATCATGATTCTAAAAGCATTGCTTAAAACTATGGGTTTATCACATATTATAAAAATAGAATCATGTAGATAACTAAATGCCTTTAATTAAATAATACTTTTATTAATAAATTAATAAAATTGTTACAAAGAAAATGCTTTATCATTAAACATGATTGACTTATATGCATATTACTTTCAATCTCCCACTTGCAGTAAAGCTAATCGCCATTGTATCTCATACCCATCTTCTCTAAGTGACGATCAACTTGTTGTTGTGTTAAAGCTTCAGCAAATAGATCTACAATGTTGTCTTGAGAGTCCACATGCTCCAAGGTGACATCTCCTCTTTCAAAGATCTCTTTAATCAAATGAAACTGCCGTAACACGTGTTTGGATTTCTGATGAGACCTGGGTTCCTTAGCCTGTGCAACAACTCCGGTGTTGTCACAAAATAAAGGTACTGGTCCTCTAATGCTAGGAACCACACCAAGTTCAGCTATAAACTTCTTCATCCAAATAACTTCCTTTGCAACTTCACTTGTAGCTATGTTGTAAGACCCCGAATTTTACGAAATAAAAGTATTCAAATTTTCTTATAATTATTATTATATTCAGTAAATGGTTAAATTGAATAAATGTGATAGTTATGGGTGATTTGTGCAACTTTTACAAAGTAAGCAAGTTGTCATAAAATATTAAAGGAATATTTGTTTGGTCGGTGAATATTTTTTTTTGTCGGAGTATATTTGTACGACAGCGCAACCATTGGTGGGCCCCATAACAGAAAACTGTCGGATATAGAAAGCGACAGAAGTAACCTTTTTATAAAAATAACGGAAAAACTTTTACCGTTAAACTGTTGAAATACCCCATGGTTAAAGTACAGTAATATGTGTTGTTGCATAGTAGCACAAGGTATTGTACAGTAATTTCTAATTATTGATTCTTACGTAAGAAGTCACTCATTCAATAATTGTTATAGTAATTACTGTTCAGTATTTATATTATTGATTCAATAATTACCACGTTGATAAATGCATATTATTTTATATTATTGATTCAATAATTGTCACAGTAACCACTGCACAATATTTCACATTATTAATTCAAAAACTGTCACATATATTATTGAAGTGATATTATTAGATAGCATTATTAACAATGTCTAGAAAGTTCTTGTAATACCCGAGAATTTCCATATATTATTAAATAAATATATTAATGGAAATGAGAATTTATTTGAATATAAATAATTTTGTGTTATGAGATGAATTAATTCAATTATATATAATTGAATAATTATAATAATTGAGAAATTGGTGGAGTTTGTGATAAACTCGTTGATTGCCTTGTGTGGCACAGTGACGTAATATAAGAATGATTATATTAATTTAAGCTAAGAATTAATCTATATTAATTGTTAATCGAAGAATATTAATTAACTGTTATAAAATACTAATGAGGATTGATTAATAATATGTGGTTATTATAATTGCAAGAAACATAATATAAATGAGCAACGTGTTTATAAATATAATAAGATTTATATCAAAGTGATGATTAATCATATAAGGGTTAATTAAATTCTTATGGAGGTTAACAATTATATTGATTGATGTAGGATATGTGTATATTATTAATTAATATTCAATTTATAAGATGAGAAATTATATGTGCAAGCATGCGAATTAAATGTGTAGCATATATTAGCTGACTATGTATTATGTGAAGTGTAATATGACACTATTATATGGTAAGGCTTATTAAACCATGTGAGCTACTTGATTAATAACTTGTGTGACAATAAATATGTGGGTATACATTGTATAATATATCATGAACATATTGTAAACAATTAGTTTTAATAAAGGAGACAGTGTAATGTGTTAACATCTGATTAGATTATATCCGGTATTAACAAAATGTACATGGATTATACGTGTCAATTTACACTTACTACAGTATATGAATTATTGTGACATTTCAATTAAAGACCTAAGTGTCTAAATATGTGTGTGTAATAATTTAAGTGTTGTGTACTAATAAAATGCTGAGTATATGGCCTTGTCCCATATTATTAAACACAAACCTTGTACACGTGAAATGCATCATGAAGCTAGCCTACTCTCTTCTCTCAAACTCAGCATTCTAGCCATCATGATCATGAAGGGAGTAGGTGGAATAGTGGAGATCACCAACTAATTACCAACTCCCTCTTATCTAGCAAACATTCCTATAATCTGTTAGTTTGATTTTGGATGTAATTGCATTGCCTGGTTATGAAATTCTTCTATAAATATAACCCATCCTCTTCCTAATTCATTTGCTGAGAATTTTGGCTAAGTAAGTTAAGAGTTATATATATATTTATCAGTGTTCTTGAGTAGCAGCAAGTTCAGAATCTAACAGAAGGTATAATACAGTTTCCTTGTTATTCATTTTCGTTTTCTGTCAAAAGTTCTAATTTTTGATTATGCCAAATTGGTTCATGATTGGTTTGTAGAACCCTTATATTGTTGTTATATGAACATACATACGTGATGGAACCACTATATAGCTTTCTTGACTTTCATTTCCATTGTTGCTCTGTAATTTCTGTAAAGCATCGAATTCGTGAAATTAGTTGGAGTTCATGAAATTGGGAATCATTTGGGCGATTGACTGTTATATAAGCATATATATGTGTTAGTAAGTTAAAAAGGTTAGTCTAATAGCATATGGGTATGTCGAGATCGATAAAATGGGAGGTTTTGGGTCGGTTTCGCTGCAGTCTGAACTGAGGAACTGTCCCCACGCCGCAGCGTCGCAGCCAGCGCCGCAAACCGTGCCGCAGCGCCGCGTCGCAGCGCCACTCGCGCCGCAGCGCTAGAATATGGCTGCTGTTGCCGCGCCGCAGCGCCGGCCTCTGTATTCAGTTTTCTGCATTCTGCAACAAAACTGTTATGTACTAATTGGTTGATTTTTGTTTAAACAAGCATGGAAGCATGATTAATACATATATATAAACCTAATGAGGCAATGTAAGCATGTTTTAGTGTATTAGCATGCATGGTTAACAAAACGACATGAAGCTTGGAAACGAACTTAAAATTTCATAAACAATCATTAACATTATAAAGCATGTTTACATACTGACCTTGCAAGCACGTTAGTACCACCTAGAGACACATGAAGTGCATGTTAGCTTATCTATATTGGTTCCGTAATAAAATATGAACGTGTGAACCTAACTAGTGCTCATTCCTAACAAAAATATAAGTTTGAAGGTGGATATGATCATGTAAATGCTATATAGTCATTTTGATGTTATGAGCATGTTTAGATAACTTTGAAATATATGAATGAAGCCTTAACTTGTGTTTATATAGTTCGTAAGGAAGCATGAACATGTTAGGCTCTATTAGTAAGATTCACTAATAGAAATACAAGCCTTGCACATGAGGATTAACACGATACGTGGAGATTTAAATTCTGATATTTATGGACACATGTGATAGTACTCTTAGACTCATTCATGTGTCATGCATATATATATACCATGATTGGTTGCCGTGATTAAAGTTTAGCATAAACAAAGCATGTTTTCAAGATAATAACAATGCTAGCTACATATATGCAATACGAGTACTCATGAGCATGACTAATACAAGTTATATGAATATCTTATGTGTTTAAAAGCGACCATGTTAGACCATATGAGTTCGTGTCCTTGAATGGCTTTAAGTATTAACTTAAGAACCTATACCATGTACGATTGGATTTGGAAAAGTTTATACAAGCATGTAAAGTATCCTTTAAATATGAATACATGCTACGTGATATTATATGATGTTACTTGAACCCGATTTTGACGGTTAACTTAAGGAGATGCCGTAACTTGCTAAAATGAAATATATTTAGTATTGATTGTGGTCTTATGTGATATTAATAATATGCAAGCATGTTTGCTAATTGTTGAGATCTTATATAAGATGAGAATGCGTTTAAACTCTAAAGAAGGAACGTTAAGGATAGAAATTATATTCTATATAACTGTGTAGCTAGGTAAAACTTACCTTATGTGTTGATCGTATATTCAAAGAGAAAATGTGAAGTTAAATTATATGACTAATGAATATCATATGTATACGTAACTGTATTACGATAGGAATTCGAAAGTGTTGATTGCTTTTCGTGGATAAACTACGCTAAAGGCAAGTTCTCTTACTTACACTCTTTTAAAGTGCAAGTATCCTAACCGACGCATTTACTTTATGCAAGGAAAGCTATGATTGTGAAAGTTTCCTAACTTATACTCTTTTATTATGAAAGTATCCTATCTTGTGTATTGCGAACTAGTTTCCTATTTAATCGGTTGAATTGAATTAGCATACTTGAACTCTTATTTCATTAAAGCTATTATTCATGTTGAACTTAGTATTGTTCTTGAATATTGTGAAAGTGTCTATGCCATTTGATTCGGCTGGACTTATGTTATTGAAAAGCAACCCAAACTAATTGATTGGTGCGGGATCTTGTATTTGACTGAGAAGAACAACCTTTTTTGAAGGGAATATATAATTGTCGGAGAACCGACGTGTACACTTGAGTATGATTGATTGTTATGCATAACAAGGGTACTTTAGGCTGATCACCTGTTGTACCTGTTTTTGTTGGATTTTCAGTTTATTACTGTCAATTCTAGTAGAAGTTCATAGTCCGTAGTGACTACTCAATATTCAATTATTTGAAATCTTGAATTGACTTATTATTGAATCATATTGATATTATCCTGTCCTTAGCGACTGTTATTGAGAACTGTTGATATTCTTGTTATTCTTGAACTATCAAATCTTGCTACACCCTTTCGAGAATTGAGAATCTTATTATTCACCCTTATTGTATATTACTTGCTGGGCAATTTGTGCTCATTCTTGCTTTCCCTAAAACATTTCAGTTAAGGCAGAGCATGGCGAACCTTCGGGCATTGATAAGGGCAAGGGCAAGGCTACCAACTAGCTTATGTCTGTTATGTTTCAAATATATTAATATTGTGTGAAGATGATGTAGTAAGACTGGATTTGTTTATGTTTAAGCTTAAGTTAGATTATATAACAAGTCGTTAATTGATATTGCTATGTAATCTATTAAGTACTGTAGGTTACGAGACTTGGGGGAATAATTATAATAAATCATTGTAAATTATTCTGGAATAGATTTTCCGCTGTGGTTGTGTGATATTTAGTTATCATTATTGCGATGTATTACCATGAGCACGTGATGAACCGAATTCGAGAGACCAAGTGGCGGTCCTGGAATTTGGGGGCGTCACAGTTCTGTCGAGGAAAGGTGTTAGGTTATATAATTACGCGCCAATGAGAAGAAATTCTTATCGGAAAGCCCCCTCTTTTCTAGGAACGACCCGATTGTCAATATTATAATTCTATAATATTAATTATGAATAATAATCGGTGAATAAAATAATTTTTTTTTATAAATATGATAAGATAATATTTGATCAATTTTGATATATATAGAGGAATTTTTAGCAAGAGACATTTGTTAAAAATTGACATTTTATCTTTTTCCATAAAATAATTCATTCAAATATATTATTATAATATTATATTATAATAGTATAATGTGGTAATATAATAGTATAATTTTTTAATTTAAATGGTAACATTATTATAATAAATTTATGGTATAAAAACAAAATGAGGTGGAAGTAAGCAAGTTGAATTTAATTCTTTTTAATAATTATAAATATTTTAATATATATAAAAATATGTGAGAAAATTTGGAAGTTTGCAACTTGTTGGTCCTTTGAGGTGTGCTGCTTGGTTTTTAAGTGTGGTGTGCTAAGAAATCCTCCGTAGGTAGGTTGGTCAACATTGGTGTTCTGACATATTCCTATAAATAGGTTGCTTAGTTAAGAAATGAAACTTACACCAGAATCAAAAAATTCTTTCTGTAAAATATTCAGCGTATTTTTTGTGAGTATAAGGATATTTTGAGTGTGGATAACAGTGCAAGATTTTCTCAACATAATATCTGATATTCCAGTAAGATCTAGTATTCTACTAAGGTAAATGATATTATTTTTCTCGTAAAAGATGTTGTTTTCGTTCAATATTCGTAAGGAATATTATTTTTCTTCCATACTCTATAGTATGTAAGTAATAATATTTCGTTTCTTTTTCCTAAATTTAAACTTACTATGGTAAGTATTGCATATATCATGCCTGAAATGATTAGAAATTCCTTAAGGTTTGCGCTTCATCTAATGTCATTTCACTGAAATATTGGTCTGAACTTTCTTATTAAAATTTTATTCTTTTTATGTCGGGGTACTATTCATGCCGGAGTACTATTCATCCGGGGTATATTCATGCCGGAGTACTATTAACGATGAATTTTAGTTTCTTTTTCTGTCCAAATTATCTTTTATTTATACAAGAGTACTATTCATCCGGGGTACTATTTATGCCGGAGTACTATGCATTCGAGTATTATACAGGATACTATTCACGGGATACTATTCATGATAAAAAATGGTTTATTTTTCTGTCCAAATTATCTTTGATTTATGAATCTTATTCTTGAAATTGGATCCATGTTTTGATCTTCATGTTGATAATTTGGATATTATTGAACTCTGGATAAATTGAATTATAATTCTCTAATATTTGTCCTTGATCTCACTTGATGCATTCCTTATATCATTGTCATAATCCTCAGACTTAAATTGTGGTTAAAGTTATCTTTGGCCTGATGTTCAAAGATGAACTGTTGATTTATATCTTTGGCCCTTAGTGTAAAGATGAACAGTTGATTGATGAATATCTTTGGTCAGTAGTGCAAAGATGGATATGTGTTTGGCATGATCATAATCGTGGATGTTACTGTTGAATATCTTTGGCCCGTAGTGCAAAGATGGTCAGGTGTTTGACATGATCGAGACCATTGATGTTACTGTTGAATATCTTTGGCCCGTAGTGCAAAGATGAATTGACTGGCATGATTATTACTAAAAGCTGTAGACTAGTATGATCATGACCATTGATGTTACAAATGAATATCGTTAGCCTGAGTGCAAAGTTGAATTTATTAGCATGATTATGAACAGGAACTATGATTTGATATAACCATGAACTTTGGTTTTTCATGTAAAGGCAGGTGATGAAAATTATCTTTGTCCTCGTTGCAAGGAGGAATTTGTCAACATAATTATGATCATGAACTATTTACATGATTGTGGACAAAAACTGTTGATTAATGTTATAGGGATAAAATATTGTTGGTGGAATTTTAACATGGAGAAGATAATAGACATTATGGTCTATTTGACTTTTTTAATGGATTGTTCGTTCCGCTGCAACTATGGTTGAAAACTTTTATCATCTACCATATGTTCTAAATATCTGATTTATTATTGATGAAGGCTATTGATAATTTAATTATCTTTAGTAATGATATTCTTTACTGGGCTATTTGTGCTCATCCTTTTGCTATACAATTCCTTTCAGGCAATAACAGTGTAGCTGGGTCGAGCGGGAATAACAGTGGAATAGAACGATGGTCTATAATTGTTGAAGTTTCCCACAAAATAATATGGAAATATTTGTATTGAGAACTTTAAATATGCGTGTCATATTTTATACGTCATTTAACAGTTGATTTTGGTGAACCAAATAGGGTGAGGTGAACCCGACTTTGGAAGGTTGTGTTGTCACTATCATACAAGATGTCTAACCATATACGTCTTCGTGCTATCATAAGAAATAGTTGTGTGCATCCACTTGCTGATTATATCTATGAGCACTGTCTATATAACCTTGGTGTATGGTTGAAATATAATTCTTAATTGGAGACGATGAAGATAATTATATGGTAAGAGAATACCCACAATTAGAATGAACAAGATAGTAATCTTCTCAATCTTCTTTGGGGTCTATTGGGTCAACCAAGGTTAATTCTCAAGTCCTAAGATATCTATTATAACTTAGAAGCATGGCCTCCTATGTACGAAGGTTTCCTTGAGCATTTTCTGAAGATTTTAATTTCCAAAACAGTCATTAACTGTACCTTTATGCAACGTATCATTGATAAGGAGTTTGAGTATTGTTATTCACAGTTTATGTGTGGTCGTATTATGCACGACAGAGTAATAGTTGAAATATGAATATTTGTATTTGGATTTTGTAGTGTGTATTTGGCGACTCAGAATGGGCTGTGTGGATCTATTCTGGGGGCATCACAAATGGTATCAGAGCTTAGGGATATAGTCGCTGGCGGAGATCTGAGTCTAGAACTAGGAGGGGAGATGACGAGTAATATAATTCGCTAGTGTGTGACTTACCAAAGCTGATTTTTCTTACTTAAAAATTGACAAATTGTGATATGTCAACTAACCTTTGTTTTGAAGCTGTATTCTAGAATGATATCTAAAATTTAAGAGATGAGCGATGGCGAAATCATTATACAGAAGAAATGAGCGGGAAGATAAAATGTGAAATGAAAGCAAGGTATCCTTACATCTTCGAATAACCAGGTATGTAAATTTCGTGGACGAAATTTCTTAAGGAGGGGAGATTGTAAGACCCCGAATTTTATGAAATAAAAGTATTCAATTTTTCTTATAATTATTATTCTATTTAGTAAATGGTTAAATTGAATAAATGTGATAGTTATGGGTGATTTGTGCAAATTTTATAAAATAAGCAAGTTGTCATAAAATATTCGAGGAATATTCGTTTGATCGGGGAATATTCTTTTTGCCGGAATATATTCGAACAACAGTGCAGTCATTGGTGGGCCCCATAACAGAAAACTGTCGGATATAGAAAGCGACAAAAGTAACCTTTTTATAAAAATAACGGTAAAACTTTTACCGTTAAATTGTTGAAATACCCGGTAGTTAAAGTACATTCATATGAGTTGTTGCATAGTAAGATACGGTATTGCACAGTAATTTCTAATTATTTATTTTATATTATTGATTCAATAATTGCTACATTGATAAATGCATATTATTTTATATTATTGATTCAATAATTATCACAGTAACCACTGCACAGTATTTCACATTATTAAATCAATAATTATCACACATATTATTGAAGTGATATTATTATATAGCATTATTGACAATGTCTAGAAAGTTCTGTCGAGGAAAGGGGTTAGGTTATATAAATGTGCGCCAATGAAAAGAAATTCTTATCGGAAAGCCCCTTCTTTTCCTTTGGAACGACCTGGTTGTCAATATTGTAATTCTATAATATTAATTATGAATAATAATTGATGAATAAAATAACAAATGTTGATAAATATGATAAGAAAATATTTGATTAATTTTGATATAAATGGAGGAATTTTTAGCAAGAGACATTTGTTGAAAATTGACATTTTATTTTCTCCGATAAAATAATTCATTCAAATATATTATTATAATATTACATTATAATAGTATAATGTGGTAATATAATAGTATAATTTTATAATTTAAATGGTAACATTATAATAATAAATTTATGGTATAAAAATAAAATGAGGTGGAAGAGAGCAAGTTGAATTTAATTCTTTTTAATAATTATAAATATTTTAATATATATAAACATGTGAGAAAATTTGGAAGTTGGCAACTTGTTGGTCCTTTGAGGTGTGCTGCTTGGTTTTCAAGTGTGGTGTGCTGAGTAATCCTCCGTAGGTAGGTTGGTCAACATTAGTGTTCTAGCTTTTTCCTTTAAATAGGTTGCTTAGTTAAGAAATAAAAATTACACCAGAATCAAAAAATTCTTTCTCTATAATATTGAACGTATTTTTTGTGAGTACAAGGATATTTTGAGTGTGGATAACAGTGCAAGATTTTCTCAATATAATATCCGATATTTCAGTCAAATCTAGTATTCTACTAAGGTAAAGGATATTAATTTTCTCGTAAAAGATGTTGTTTTCATTCAATATTCGTAAGGAATATTATTTTCTTCCATTCTCTATAGTATGTAAGTAATAATATTTCGTTTCATATTCCTAAATTTAAACTTAATATGGTAAGTACTACTTCTATAATTCTTGAAATGATTAGAAATTCCTTAAGGTTTGCGCTTCATCTAATATCATTTCACTAGAATATTGGTCTGAACTTTCTTATTGAAATTTTAATCTTTTCATGTCGGAGTACTATTCATCTGGGGTACTATTCATATTGGAGTACTATTTACGTTGAAATTTAGTTTTTTTTTCTTTCCAAATTATCTTTTATTTATATAAGAGTACTATTCATCCAGAATACTATTTATGCCGTAGTACTATTCATTCGAGTACTATTCACGATGTACAATTCGTGGGGTACTATTCGCGAGACACTATTCACGACAAAAATTGGTTTATTTTTCTGTCCAAATTATCTTTGATTTATGAATCTTATTCTTAAAATTGGATCCATGTTTTGATCTTCATGTTGATAATTTGGATATTATTGAACTCTGAATAAATTGAATTATAATTCTCTAATATTTGTCCTTGATCTCACTTGATTCATTCCTTATATCATTGTCATAATCCTCAGACTTAAATTGTCGTTAATGTTATCTATGAGCACTACCTATATAACCTTGGTGTATGGTTGAAATATAATTCTCAATTATAGACAATGGAGATAATTATATGGCAAGAGGATACCCACTTTTGGAATGAACAAGATAGTAATCTTCTCATTCTTATTTGGGGTCTATTGGGTCAACCAAGGTTAATTCTCAAGTCCTAAGATATCTATTATAACTTAGAAGCATGGCCTCCCATGTACGAAGGTTACCTTTATGTAACGTATCATTGATAAGGAGTATGATTATTGTTATTTACAATTTATGTGTGGTCGTATTATGCACGACAGAGTAATAGTTGGAATATGAAGATTTGTATTTGGATTTTGTAGTGTGTATTTGGCGACACAGAATGGGCTGTGTGGACCTATTCTGGGGCGTCACATATGTACTTTGCCTCTGTTACTGAATCAACAATTGTTTGCTTCTTGGAACGCTTCCAACTCACTGTGCCACCGTTTAAGGTAAACACATAACCCGAAAGGGATTTACTGTCATCTTCGTCCATTGGAAAATTTAAGTCTGTGTAGCCCTCTAGTTTCAATTCAGACCCACTATAGACAAGAAATACATCCTTAGTTCTTCTTAAGTACTTCAGGATATTTTTTCACTGCCTTCCAATGTTCTTCTCCAAAATTCGATTGATATCTGTTTGTTACACTAAGTGCATGAGAAAAGTTTAGATAACCAAATTTTGATCGACTGTAGTTTAGGAATATCATTCCCTATCAATAATATATCATCAACATATAATACAAGGAATGATACACCGCTCCCACTAACCTTCTTATACACACATGGTTCATCCTCATTTTTGATAAAATTAAACTCTTTGATTGTCTCATCAAAATGGATGTTCCACCTACGAGAAGCTTGCTTCAACCCATAAATTGATCGTTGCAGCTTACAGACTTGATTTGTTCCAACCGTTGAAACAAAACCCTTTGGTTGTGTCATATACACATCCTCCTCATGGTTTCTATTAAGGAAGGCCGTTTTCACGTCCATCTGCCATATTTCGTAGTCATAGTAAGCTTTAATCGCAAGAAAATTTTGAATGGACTTGAGCATAGCTACTGGCGAGAAAGTTTCATTATAGTCAACTCCTTGCCTTTGTTTGAAACCTTTCGCAATCAGTCGGGCCTTATAAGTCTATACCTTTTTTTCTGCTCCAGTATTTCTTTTAAGAACCCATTTGCACCCAATAGGCTTAATGTCCTCGGGTGATGAAACCAAAGTCCATACTTTGTTCTCATACATGGAGTCCATCTCGAATTTTATGGCTTCTTGCCATTTCTCTGAGTCATTACTACTCATAGTCTGTTCGTAATTTAATGGATCATCATCATTTATGATGTGTACCTCATCGTCATCCTCTATGACGAATCCATACCTTTCAGGTATCTTCGATAGTCTTCCAAATTTACGAATAGAGTGTTGTACAATAGGTTCGTTTACATGGTACGGTTCCTGACTTTGATCCATAGTAACTCGTGGTTCTTGAATATCTTCAAGATTTATCTTACTCCCACTGACCCCTTCGAGGGTTAACTCCTTTTCGAAGAAGGCAACATATTTTGCAACAAACACCTTCTGATCAGTTGGATGATAGAAATAATACAGTGATGTTTCTTTTGGGTATCCCACAAAATCTACACTTATCAGATCTAGCCTACAGCTTATCATTCTCAAACTTTTTGACATAAGTTGGACAACCCCAAGTCTTAATATGCTTAAGATTTGGTTTCTTCCCTATCCATATCTCATATGGAGTCTTTGGAACGGATTTGGTAGGTACCTTGTTAAGTAGGTATGTAGTCGATTCTAGGGCATAACCCCAGAAAGAAATTGGAAGATCGGTAAAGCTCATCATGGAACGAACCATGTCTAACAGTGTTTGATTTCTCCTTTTAGACACACCATTCAACCGTGGTGCTCCTGGTGGAGTCCATTGTGAGATTATACCATTTTCTTTGAGACAATTAAGAAACTCTCCGCTTAAGTATTCACCACCTCGATCCGATCGAAGAATCTTAATACTCTTGCCAGTTTGTTTCTCTACTTCACTTCTGAATTCTTTGAACTTTTCAAACTATTCAGATTTGTATTTTATTAAATACACATATCTAAATCTTGAATGATCATCAGTGAATGTAATAAAATAAGAATACCATTCCTGTGCATTCATTGTCATAGGTTCACAAACATCTGTGTGTACCAACGCTAACAACTGTGTAACGCTTTCTCCTTTTCCACTAAAAGGAGATTTAGTCATCTTACCCATGAGACAAGAATCACAAGTTGGATATATTTCATAATCAGATAGCTCTAAGGGCCCATCTTTATGCAACTTGGATAATCTTGTTTAATTAATATGACCGAGTCTACAGTGCCACATAAAAGTATAATTAGCATCAGCTCTTTTCCTTTTCTTAGTTTGTTCAATTTGAAGTATATTTTCATGCAAGTCAAGTACGTAAAGTCCATTCAGTAATTTACCAACTCCATATAAAACATCCTTATTATAAATAGGACATCTGTTATTCTTTATTATAATATTATAACCATCCATATCCAATACAGAAATAGAAATAATGTTTCCTATGATTGTTGGAACGAAATAACAATTATTTAAATTAATGGACTTGCCCGTAGGCAGTGCTAAACAATAAATCCCTACAGCTAATGCATCAACCTTTGCTCCATTTCCCACTCGTAGGACGACTTCATCCTTGTTCAGCTTCTTGCTTCTGACCATTCCCTACACAGTATTACATATGTGAGAACCACAGCCAGTATCCACTACCCAAGTAGAAGTTTGACTTTCAGAAAAATTAATTTCAATCATAAACAACCCTTGATTGTAAGTCGAAGCTTCTCCAAGCTTCTTCTCTTCCAGAAACTTCTTGCAGTTTCTCTTCCACTGACCCGACTCGTTGCAATGGAAGCACATTCCTTTGCTAGCGGGATCAAGTTTCTTTTGATCCTTTACTTTTGCCCTGCCCTTAGCCTTTTTGGTTTTCTTCTTTTCAGAAGATACCTTGGGCCTCTTCCTTTTCTTGGAAGAATAATCCACCAGTAAGGCTTGGTTCTTCTTGGATGAGAAGTGTCCTTCAGCAGTTTTCAACATGTTAAGTAATTCCGGCAAGCTGACATCCAATTTATTTATGTGGAAATTCACAAAAAATTGTGAGAAGGTATCTGGGAATGACTGCAATATCAAATCTTGACTTAATTCCCCATCCATGATGAACCCAAGATGTCCAAGACGTTCAATCAAATTGATTATCTTTAGAACATGAGTCTCAACAGTAGTGCCCTCGGTCATCTGAAATCGGAAGAGCTCCTTAGATATCTCATATCTAGCAGTCCTACTTTTCTTAACATACAACTCTTGGAGGTGCAACAATATAGTAGGAGCATCAATAGTTTCATGCTGAAGCTGAAGCTCATTACTTATGGATGCGAGCATGATGCATTGAGCCATAGATGCATCATCTTGCCACTTCTTAAAAGTAGCAATATCTTCCTCAGAGGCTTCTTATACAACATTTGCAGGGACAGACGAATTTAGGAAATAAGAAATCTTTTCTGCAGTCAGATCAATTCTCAGATTCCTTAACCAGTCCGTGTAATTCAGTTCGTTTTGTTTGTTCGCATCAAGTATGCTACGCAGTGATAGTGAGTGTGACATTTTTCAAATTCTGCATGCGAAATTAAGCAACATTTTAGCAAACATTCATTTAATTAATTACCAAAATAAATTAGGTCTTTATTTTAAATTGGTATCTCTCACTATTTTTTTCAAACTATATTACCCTCATAATATATAGTTCGGCAAATCTAATTAAAGATTTGCTAGTGAGAATAAGGATCCTATTTCAAATGTATATAGCTTTGTGGTGACACAACAAACTAGATATAAATAAATAAGTAGAAAACTCTTGTCAATTACATCATCATGTAATTCCTTTTGCCTCTTAGATTATTTTGATCAAGTTGTGACACATCCAAATCAAAATTATCTAAGTTAAGTCCAACCTAGCACTTTCATATATTCAAATAGAAAAATACCATCCTTGTGGTGACACAACAAAACAGTGTTGTTCAATTTCTTTATTAGCACCAAATGTGATAAATCAGTATCTTAAATATTTAATACTCGACTTGTGGTGACACAACAAACTCAAATTAAATATTTAATACTCTATTAATTTATCAAGCTAGAAGGCGACGTTCGATATTCCAAATATCTTTGAACGCTTAGGACTTAATATAAAATCTTTGAGGGGTTTGTTATTAATTGTCTCATCTTGTTTAGAGCGCATGCACATATATATTTACAAAATACGCGTCATATTAATTAACATGTGAAGCATGTTGCATAATATATAATATATATATAGTATCAGCATGCATATAGAATACTATATTCTACACGGATTGATTATGAACTTTTATTCTAGTTTGGTTCACTAAAGCCACCAAGTGAACCAAAAGGTCAAACCTAGGAGTGCAAGAATTAAATTTAAACATAACTATTACATTTAAACATAGGCTCCATACAAACGGGTCTTCAAGCGCTCCTTGCTCTCCAATTCTTCATGATAGTTCTAACTAGTGCATTTACATAAGATATTTAATTTAAATAGAAACCTTGATTAGCAGTCAAAGGGAAGTAAATAGAAGGAAAATCAAATTTTAGCTCAATAAAAATTAAAGAAGACGAGGTACGGAGACCCCGTTTAATAAAACTCATACATTCAAGCATTCAACTAAAATAAAATCCAATCACATTGGTTAGTAGTCCATAATCAACCCTATTTATTATCATACATCTCAACATATGCATCAATAAATAAAATATTTAATATATACATTGATATCGATTTAATGGGCAATTCTAGTTAGTTTCGAAATCCAATTCTAATTAAAATAATCATTTTTATTTTAATCTAATAAACTCCTTTATTAATCTGGAATTACAGAAAAACATATAATTTTAATTTTAATTAAAATAAACCTTTTATCTTAATTAGAAATCAAAATAATAAAAAAATAAAAATTTATTTTCATGGTGACCGGCGCTGCGCCGGCGCTAATGTATTAGCAAGGGGGCACTGCGGCGACGGGTCACCTGTCTCTAGACCCAAACATGGTTGCTAGGGACCCGGGTCCGGCGCTGCAGCACTACAGCTATGCCTTGGACAGGCGCTACGGCGCCGCTGGGCAGAACTTGTTTTCCTGTTTCGCGAATTATGCAGTTTTTCTCCAAAATCATAATTCCTAGCGAACAACTATACCGAATTAAATTGTTCCAAACACATATCAATATACATATCAAATAAAAAATAATTAATAACACACATAAAGGTTTGGCTCTGATGTCACTGTTAGGTTTTTAAGATCTAAGTAGCGAAAGCGTGGTAAAAACAGATTTTAAAATTTTAACAAACCTTATACCCGGATCATCCTTCATGCATAATTATTAATTAAACGAAAGAGAAAGAATTATCGAATCATACCCTCGTCGAACTAAGCTTCCACGGGTACAAGTTAAACTCCAAATCCTTTGTGATCTCCTTGAGTTCTCCGGGTTTGATTCCTTCATTTGATCAAAGTTAGCGACCCAAGTGTTTGACCTCTAGAGGTGATCGACCAAAGAAGAAGATATATTCAAGAAGGTGGGTGTTTGGCTAAACCCTAATTCTATCTTTTATAGAATGTGTATACTCTCCCAACTATTTGAATAATATAATGTCTAACCTTATTCCATAATAATACTTTCTTATTTATAGTTGTAGGCAACCCTCCTAAACCATTTAGGAATAGGGTTCCATATTAATTAATTAAACCTTTTAATTAATTAAGCTTCCCAATCCTGTAACGCCCGAGAAAATTGGACTTTTATGTAAATAAATTTTATTTGATTTTATTAAATAAAATAATAATATATGTTTACTAAAGTGAGTAAGCTGTTTAAAGGTCATTCTATGACCTAAAAGATGCGAACGTGGCTAGGATTCTGGCTATGTGCTAGAATTAAATGATTTGAATTTCTAATACGAAAATAAAGATTTTTTGAGAAATCATTATTCATCCTTTTCAGCTCTGAAATTATTTTTGAATTTTCGAGAAACGCGTAATGATAGGATTTGAAGATGAGATGTGTAATATGTACTAATATTTCAATTATGGCTCACGAAGTTTTCGCGGGAGGACTTAAAACCCTAAGGGTTAGGTAAAGTGAAACCTAAGAATGAAATGATTATGTATAATACTAATGATTATTATACCTAATGAATACGAATATAATACGAAGATAATATGACTTATAATAGGAATATCATACGAAGTATATACGAAGAAAATACGAGAATTATACGATAAGAATACGATAATCTTTAATGGATTTTAACCATTGGACTTGGACTTTGTCAAGCCCAATTTGTGATTGACTAAGGACCAATGATTATTAAATCAAGCTCAAGCTTAGGCCTAAATGGAATTAATTAAAAGCCCAAACCAAGAACCAAACCCATGGGCCAAACCAATGGGTTAATGGGTGGGTAAATCCATGGGGCAACCCATGTGGTAACACATGGGAAGACATGTGGGATTACATGTAGTGCACATAGAAACATGTGAGTGCACATGGGAGACATAGGCAAGAAATAGGAGGTGGAGGAGGTTTGGTATAATGACTATTATACCCCAACTCTTGAGAATTCTATATATACCAAACCATTTCAAACATTTCTCTCTCCTAAGTTATCATCTTATTTCACCAATACAAAGCTAAGCAAATATTAAGAGAGAAGAAAGTGAGAAACAAGGAATCAAGGAGCCAAGAAGCTAGTTAGGTCTTGTTATCAAAGACAAAATTCAAGAACAAGGAAGAACATCAAGAGGTATACCTATTTTAAACCTTAATATTTCTCTATTTTCTTTTAGAAGATTGATAGAGAAGTGAATGGGTGAAGCATGTTATGTAAGGAGTAATAAGGATGGTTTTTAGTGGACTTAAAACACTAATAAGCCATGAACAAGTAAAATCATAAGGATTGATTAAGAACTTAATGAAGAAACCATTAAAATCCTAAGATTATGGTTTATAATCCATGGAAACCATTAAAAACTAAAAGTTTATATTGGTTAGAATCGTAAAGGAATAACCAATGGATTGATTCCATTTGTCTCGGAGTAAAAATCTTGAATAACGAAGTTATGGCGAAAGTTACGAGAATTAGACGTTAAACGTAAAAATCGCAAAATTCTCAGAATGGAAGTCGAAAGTCGCCGTTTAACTCGAACACCTTTGTTTTTGAGGGCGTAACGTATAATTAGGTAAATAAGACTTACGGGAGCAAGATCGAACGAATTCAGACCTAAAACAAAAAATGAGCGCGAACATTCACTAACGTTTTACGAACGCGTCAAAATGGACTAAATGGCGAATTTCTCCCAAACGAATTTAGAAATGAATTCCGACTAGATGGAATCGTAGAACATGTTATATGTGAGCTAATGGCATTGGAATGAACGAATTCTAAGTTCTAACGATCGCGTTACAAACTCTAGAATTTCAAGTTTTAAAAAAAATTCTAAGGCTCAGGGTTGGTGCCATAGCGCCGCCCATACTTAGGTTTCCAGTGCCGCAACACGAGTCTGGAAGGAAATCCTTCCAGGGATGCCGCCGCAACGCTGCTCTAATAGTTAATCCCGGCGACGCATCGCCTTTTAAGGAAAATTTTCTCATATGGACAATTATTAACCCAACCTTCTACATGGTAATTATGGGGGCAAGTATATAAGTAATATACATAAAGAGAGAACCCTTAAGTAACATGTTTAAGGATGGTTTTAAGAATTAAACGTTGAATAAACGTATTTAAATTTAAAACTCAAAGTCCGAAAATGTAAACCGTGAATCGTAGTTAATTTTAAAGCACGTCTTGTAGTCATATGGTATGAAATAGATGTGCGTAGTAGGAAAATGATAAGAAATGAAGATAAAAGTCATGTAATTTTTATACGAAGTTTGATAACGGTAATCCTGGAGAGGTTTATCTGAGTTATCAAATCAGTTAGGGTTTCTGTACTACCCGAGGATTTTCATATATTATTAAATAAATATATTAATGGAAATGAGAATTTATTTGAATATAAATGATTTTGTGTTATGAGATGAATTAATTCAATTATATATAATTGAATAATTATTGAGAAATTGGTGGAGTTTGTGATAAACTCGTTGATTGCCTTGTGTGGCACAGTGACGTAATATAAGAATGATTATATTAATTTAAGCGAACAATTAATCTATATTAATTGTTAATCGAAGAATATTAATTAACTTTTATAAAATACTAATGAGGATTGATTAATAATATGTGATTATTATTATTGCAAGAAACATAATAATAATGAGCAACGTGTTTATAAATACAATAAGATTTATATCAAAGTGATAATTAATCATATAAGGATTAATTAAATTGTTATGGAGGTTAACAATTATATTGATTGATGTAGGATATGTGTATATTATTAATTAATATTCAATTTATAAGATGAGAAATTATACGTGCAAGCATGCGAATTAAATGTATAGTAACTATATGTTATAATATGTGTGGGTGACAAATGATGTGTGGATATACATTAAAATAATGTATCATGGATCTATTATAAATAATTGTTGAGTAATACAATTTAATAATATATGATATAATGTAATGTGGTAGTATCCGATTGTATTATATCGGTAAGATAAAATGTACATAGATTATATGTATTCAAATTGCATTTATTACATTATGGGGAGAACATTGTAATTATAACCTAAGAGTACATATAATATATAACATAAGTATATGGTGTATATATATATATATACAAGTGTAGCATATAGTCCATTTGTAAGAATGCTGAGGTTTGTTTGGCTTGTCCCTAAATGATAGTCACTATCTCTTCACACGTGAACACTCATGAAGCTAGCCTACTCTCTTCTCTCAAACTCAGCATTCTAGCCATCATGAAGGGAGTGGGCAGAATAGTGGAAATCACCAACTATTTACCAACTCCTTCTTATCTAGCATGCAATCCTTCAATCCGTTGTTTTGATTTGGAAGGAAAAGGCTTTGTCTGGTCATGAATTTCTCTATAAATAAGCTCTCCTCCTTCTTCAGTTCTTTTGCTGAGCATTTTGGCTAAGTGAGACTAGAGAGCATATATATATATATATCAGTGTTATTGAGATAGCAGCAAGCTTAAATCATTTACAGAGGTATAATTCCTCTTCCTGTGTTTTTCATTTCCGTTTTCTGTTTCCGAAGTTTCCTTGAAATTCTTGATTATGCTAAATTGGTTCATGATTGGGTTGTAGAACCCTTATATTGTTGTTATATGAACATACACACATGATAGAACCACTGAATAGTCTTTCATTTCCATTGTTCCTCTTTAATTTCTGTGAATACATGAAATTCGTAAATTAGTTAGAGTTCATGAAATTGGGAATTGATAATTGCTATTGACTGTTATATAAGCATATATGTATGTGTTAGTAAGTTAAACAAGTCTAATAGCATTTGGGTATGTTGAAATCGATGAAATGGGAGGTTTTTGGTCGGATCTCGCTGCAGTCTGAACTGCAGAAAACTGCCTCGACGCCGCAGCGCCGCAGCCCGCGCCGCAGCGCCACACGCGCCGCAGCCCGCGCCGCAGCGCCGCACGCAGCGCCACTCGCGCCGCAGCGCCAGTAGTGAGCTGCTGTGCCGCGCCGCAGCGCCAGCCTCTGTGTTCAGTTTTCTGCATTCTGCAACAAAACTGTTATGTACCAATTGTTTGGTTTTTGTTTAAACAAGCATGGGAGCATGATTAATACATATATATAAACCTAATGAGGCAATGTGAGCATGTTTTAGTATATTAGCATGCATGATTAACCAAACGACATATAGTTTCGAAACGAATTTAAAGTTTCATAAACGACGTTAACATATATGAAGCATGTTTACATACTGACCTTGCAAGCACGTTAGTACCACCTAGAGACACATGAAGTGCATGTTAACTTATCTATATTGGTTCCGTAATAAAATATGAACATATGAACCTAACTAGTGCTCATTCCTAACAAGAATAGAAGTTTGAAGGTGGATATGATCATGTAAATGCTATATAGTCATTTTGATGTTATGAGCATGTTTAGATAACTTTGAAATATATAAATGAAGCCTTAACTTACATATATAGGTTTCATAAGGAAGCATGAACATGATAGACCTTATTAATGAACTATACTAACAAAGTATAAGCTTTGAACGTGAACGTTGGTATGTTATGACGAGAATTAGAATTTGACATTTATGGACACATGTGATAGTACTCTTAGACTCATTCATGTGTCATGCATATATATATACCATGATTAGTTGCCATGATTAAAGTTTAGCATGAACAAAGCATGTTTTCAAGATAATAACAATGCTAGCTACATATATGCAATACGAGTACTCATGAGCATGACTAATACAAGTTATATGAATATCTTATGTGTTTAAAAGCGACCATGTTAGACCATATGAGTTCGTGTCCTTGAATGGCTTTAGGTATTAACTTAAGAACCTATACCATGTACGATTGGATTTGGAAAAGTTATATAAGCATGAAAGTATCCTTTAAATATGAATACATGCTACGTGATATTATATGATGTTACTTGAACCCGATTTTGACGGTTAACTTAAGGAGATGCCGTAACTTGCTAAAATGAAATATATTTAGTATTGATTGTGGTCTTATGTGATATTAATAATATGCAAGCATGTTTGCAAATTGTTGAGATCTTATATAATATGAGAATGCGTTTAAACTCTAAAGAAGGAACGTTAAGGATAGAAATTATATTCTATATAATTGTGTAGCTAGGTAAAACTTAGCTTATGTGTTGATCGTATATTCAAAGAGAAAATGTGAAGTTAAATTATATGACTAATGAATATCATATATATACGTAACTGTATTACGATAGGAATTCGAAAGTGTTGATTTGCTTTTCGTGGATAAACTACGCTAAAGGCAAGTTCTCTTACTTACACTCTTTTAAAGTGCAAGTATCCTAACCGACGCATTTACCTTATGCAAGGAAATCTATGATTGTGAAAGTTTCCTAACTTATGCTCTTTTACTATGCAAGTATCCTATCTTGTGTATTGCGAACTAGTTTCCTATTTACTCGGTTGAATCGAATTAGCATACTTGAACTCTTATTTCATTAAAGCTATTATTCATGTTGAACTTAGTCTTGTTCTTGAATATTGTGAAAGTGTCTATGCCATTTGACTCGGCTGGACTTATGTTATTGAAAAGCAACCCAAACTAATTGATTGGTGCGGGATCTTATATTTGACTGAGAAGAACAACCTTCTTTGAAGGGAATATATGATTGTCGGAGAACCGACGTGCACACTTGAGTATGGTTGATTGTTATGCATAACAAGGGTACTTTAGGCTGATCACCTGTTGTACCTGTTTTTGTTGGATTTTCAGTTTATTACTGTCAATTCTAGTAGAAGTTCATAGTCCGTAGTGACTACTCAGTATTCAATTATTTGAAATCTTGAATTGACTTATTATTGAATCATATTGATATTATCCTGTCCTTAGCGACTGATATTGAGAACTGTTGATATTCTTGTTATTCTTGAACTATCAAATCTTGTTATACCCTTTCGAGAATTGAGAATCTTATTACTCACCCTTATTGTATATTACTTGCTGGGCAATTTATGCTCATTCTTGCTTTCCCTAAAACATTTCAGTTAAGGCAGAGCATGGTGAACCTTCGGGCGTTGATAAGGGCAAGGGCAAAGCTACCAACTAGCTTATGTCTGTTATGTTTTAAATATATTAATATTGTATGAAGATGATGTAGTAAGACTGGATTTGATTATGTTTAAGCTTAAGTTAGATTATGTAATAAGTCGTTAACTGATATTATTATGAAATCTATTAAGTACTGTAGGTTGCGAGACTTGGGGGAATAATTATAATAAATCATTGTAAATTATTCTAGAATAGATTTTCCGCTGTGATCGTATGATATTTAATTATTATTATTGTGATGTATTACCATGAGCACGTGATGAACCGAATTCGAGAGACCAAGTGGCGGTCCTGGAATTTGGGGGCGTTACAGGTTGGTATCAGAGCCGTAGTTATAAACCTTAGGAACGAGTGTCCTTAGACTATAACTTAGGTGAACTTAGAAGTTAGGAAGGAGATAAAACTCATGTAGAGTTTTCCTTGAGAGACTTAGTCTGTTATGAAATGTAACTTCATTTTATACAATGAACTTATATTTTATTGAACATTTTAATGGAGATGCTATTTCTTGTCTTGTGTTTGTGAGTGTAGGATGACAGACACAGGGGTACCTAATAGAGTTGCAAAGGAGGAGCCCAGGGATATACACGTAGTATACGAGGCACCTCTAGAGGCTACACCAGTGCAGGCTGTTGCACCATTCGAGTCTGACGACGAGGACGAGATTGAGATAGAGTCTGATCCAGAGGAGGAGCCGATGGAGGATGAGCCAGTAGAGGACTCTGATGAGGCTACTATAGAGGAGCAGATGCTAGGAGAGTATGAGGAGCGGATCCTAGAGTTAGACTGTAGAGTTCAGGAGCTGGAGGCAGAGGCCCACGAGAGAGAGTCTGAGTTCCAGAAGCTGAGGGACGAGGACCACCAGAGGAAGCTGGCTATGCAAGAGTTAGAGGTGGAGATTGCCTACCGTAGGGAGGCAGGGATCCAGATGGGGACTCTATTTCACAGGTCAGTGGCTAGGAATGTAGATTTGGCAGAGAAGCTAGAAGAGGTTGAGCAGAGGGAGCTGAGTGAGAAGACTGAGAAAGAGGCACTCTGTACTCAGCTAGAGTTGGAGGTGATGGATAGGTTACACTTCGAGGAGAAGTGGGAAGCGTCCAATGAGAGAGCTGATGACCTTGAGGACGAGGTCAGGTGCAAGAAGAGAAAGATGAACAAGATGGGGTATGTGTTCCGTTCAGCTTTTGAAAGGGTGATTGATGGTGTGTACCACTACCCGGCAGAACAGGGACAGACTCTACATACCTTGAGCCGAGAGCTGGTTGCGTATATAGCACAGTTGGAGTACAACAGCGCAGTGGAACGCGGGATGATGGGATGAGATTTCCTTAGCCAGTCTAGTGGCAGTACTAGTTGTGTCTTTATGTATTGTATATACTATGTTGTAATCCCGATCTTTTATATAAGATGTGGGATGATGATGTAAACCCCGAGTTAGCTTTTGTTAGAGGGGTAGTATGGTAGTAGGTTGATATATTCCCCGTATTTTGTGATATTAGGGGATATATGTGATAACATTTATAGCAGTATGCTAGGGAAATCATGTAATGAAACGATTTGGCATATGAATATAAATGGAGTTGATTTTAGAAACGTGTTATAAATTTATTCTTGGAGTATTAAAAGAAATACTTAAGTAATATACTTGAATAATAATAAAATGAAAAATTGTGATGCAGATAATGCCGCCCAGACGTAGATTAACTGCACCCGAAGAATCCGTTAACAATGAGAGAGAACAAGTTGACCCGATCCAGAAACTGGTAGACTTGTTAGGAGAAGCCTTAAGGGGAAGGAACAATGAACCCGTTCGCCCGAACCCTCAAACTGTGCCAGTAACAACCTTTAAAGACTTTAAGAGTGTAGGACCCCCGGAGTTCGAGGGAACTACCGACCCAATCGTCGCACAAATGTGGATCAAAGAGATCGAAAAAGCTTTCACTATAGCTAGCGTAGGCGAAGATCAGGAGACGGTGTTTGCCACGTACATGATGAGGGGAGAAGCGAACTACTGGTGGGAGGCTAATCAACAAAGAGCTGGAGAAGGGATAATAGCTTGGGACAAGTTTAAGACGCTGTTCTTCGAGAATTACTTTCCGAAAAGTATGAAGAATAGGATGGAGGTGAAATTCCTAGAGTTAAAACAAGGTGAGATGACGGTGGCGCAATACGCGGCTAGGTTTAACGAACTAGCGCGATTTGCGGAGCACCAAGTTGGTGATGAAGAAAGGAAGGCTAGACGCTTTGAACAAGGGTTGAAGCCATGGCTGTTCAATAAGGTATCAGTTCTTCAAATTGATTCCTTTGCAACATTACTGGAGAAGGCAATCATTGCGGAAGGTGGCAGTGAGGCCTTAAGTCTGTATAACAAAGAAAAGAAAGGAAAGAATACTGGAGGAGAGAATCGTACGGGAGGAAGCAGTAGCGGAGGAAGCAACTTGGGAAAGAGAAAGTGGGAGAACAACAACAACAACAATAATCAATCAGGGAATTTTCGTGGAGGTTTCAAGAAGAGGGCTGAAGGATTCCCGAAGTGTGGGAAGAATCACCAGGGCGAGTGCTGGAAGGGACGTGGCACTTGCTACAACTGCGGACAGGAAGGGCACATCTCGCCCAACTGTCCGAAACCAAAGAAGATACAAGGATGCTTTGCTTGTGGCTCGACGGAGCACCGAATTAAGGACTGCCCAAAGAAGGGAAGTGGTGGGGGTAGTAATCAGCAAGGAGGCAACAAGCTGATGATCGGTGGACCGGCACAATCCAACCGCCCAACCGCCAGAACCTTTAACATGACCGTCCAAGACGCAGTGGCTGCGAAGGATGTGGTGTCAGGTATAATCCCAATCAATGATATAAATGCTTATGTATTATTTGATTCGGGTGCCACCTGTTCTTTTGTATCTGAAGAATTTGCTAGTAGACTTAGTACACCTCGAGAACTATTAGAAAATCATTTGATCATAGAAGTTGCTAATAAGGAAGTGATCCCTGTAGAATACGTTTATTCGAAATTGTCGCGCAAATATTAGTAAACATGAACTGAGCGTAGACTTGATTCCTATTAGACTGGGAGAATTTGACGTAATACTGGGAATGGATTGGTTGTATAACCATGCTGCGATAATTGACTGTCAGAACAAATGTGTGAACCTTCAGACTCCGAGTAAGTCTAAGGTAGTGTTTTATGGTAGCTCATCGCTTAAGCAATCGTGTTGCGTTACGATGATGCAGGCCAAGAAATTGTTAAGGAAAGGATGTGTAGGTTATTTAGCTTACATCGTTGATACTCGAAAAAAGGGAGTAGAAATTAAGGATATATACGTAGTTAATGAATTTCAAGACGTGTTTCCGGACGATCTGCCTGGTCTTCCGCCAGATAGAGAAATCGAATTCGTAATAGACTTAGCACCGGGAACGGCACCGATTTCGAAAGCTCCATATCGTATGGCGCCAGTAGAAATGAAGGAATTGATGATACAATTGCAAGAGTTGTTGGATAAGGGTTACATTCGACCGAGTGTTTCTCCTTGGGGAGCACCAGTACTATTCGTTAAGAAGAAGGACGGATCGATGAGGCTCTGTATCGATTATCGAGAATTGAATAGAGTAACGATAAAGAACCGGTATCCGCTACCGAGGATAGACGACTTGTTTGATCAACTGAAGGGAGCAAAGTGTTTCTCGAAGATTGACCTACGAACAGGATATCATCAACTGAAAGTGAGGGATGAGGACATACCAAAGACTGCGTTTCGAACCCGTTATGGACACTACGAGTTTTTGGTAATGTCATTTGGATTGACTAATGCTCCGGCAGCATTTATGGACTTGATGAACTGAGTTTTCAAGCCATACTTGGATAAATTTGTAGTGGTTTTTATCGACGACATTTTGATCTACTCAAAGACAGAGGAAGAACACGCCGAACATCTAAAGATTATTTTGGAGGCACTAAGGGAGGAGAAGATGTATGCAAAATTTTCTAAGTGCGAATTTTGGATGGAGAAGGTTCAATTCTTAGGCCACGTGGTGGATAAGAATGGAATCTCTGTAGACCCTGCGAAGGTCGAAGCAGTAAGTAATTGGGAACAACCGAGAACACCGACGGAGGTAAGAAGTTTTTTAGGGTTAGCTGGGTACTATCGAAGATTCATCCAAGATTTTTCTAAGATAGCAACCCCGTTGACCAATTTGACTAGAAAGACGGTGAAATTTGTATGGACCGACAAATGCGAAGAAAGTTTTCAAGAACTGAAAAGGAGATTGAGCGAAACACCTGTGTTATCATTACCAGATGATGCGGGAAATTTTGTGGTGTATAGTGATGCATCGCACAAGGGGCTTGGCTGTGTGCTCATGCAACATGGCAAGGTTATTGCGTATGCGTCACGACAATTGAAGGATTACGAAAAACGATACCCTACTCATGACTTAGAGTTAGCGGCGGTAGTTTTTGCGTTAAAGATATGGAGACATTATCTATACGGAGAAAAATGTGAGATATACACGGACCACAAAAGTCTGAAATATATCTTCACACAGAAGGAGTTAAACATGCGGCAGAGAAGGTGGTTAGAATTAATCAAAGACTATGACTGCGATATTCTTTATCACCCGGGAAAGGCAAATGTGGTTGCCGACGCTCTGAGCAGGAAAGGAAGGGAGAAGTTGTTTAATTTGACGACTCAGGAAGAGTTGATAAGAGAGATGGAGAAATTGGAGATAGAAGTAAAAGGACCAGAAAAGTCTGGTGAGAAGTTAATTGTAATGGAAGCTTGTCCGACGTTGTTGAATAGAGTAAAGGAAGCCCAAGAAAAGGATGAAGAGTGTGAGAAAACCCGAAAGAGGATCACGAAAAATGAGGAAGAAAAATTTCGAATGGATAAAGATGGTATTTTGAGATTTGAAGGAAGAGTGTGGGTACCAGCGGTAACCGAGTTGAGGGAAGAGATTTTGCACGAGGCACACAATACGACATATTCCGTTCATCCGGGAGGCACAAAGATGTACCGAGATCTAAGGCAACATTTTTGGTGGCCTAATTTGAAACGGGAAGTCGCAGAGTGCGTCAGTAAATGCTTGACTTGCCAACGCGTTAAAGCAGAGCATCAGCGGCCAAGTGGTTTACTACAACCGTTAGAAATACCAGAGTGGAAATGGGAGCATATTACCATGGACTTCGTGGTAGGACTTCCAGTTACACAGAAAGGTTATGATGCTATTTGGGTTATCGTGGATCGACTAACGAAGACCGCACACTTTCTACCAATCAAGATCCGCTACAGTTTGAACCAATTAGCAAGTCTATATGTAAAAGAAATTATTTCATGACATGGAGTGCCGGTGTCAATTGTCTCTGATCGAGATCCGCGCTTCACGTCCAATTTTTGGAAGAGTTTGCAGGAAAGAATGGGAACGCAGTTGAGGTTGAGTACAGCTTATCATCCTCAAACAGACGGACAAAGTGAGCGAACAATACAAACGCTAGAAGACATGCTTAGGACTTGCGTAATGGATTTTAAGGGAAATTGGGACGACCACCTACCCTTAGTAGAATTCGCATATAATAATAGCTACCATGCGAGTATTGGCATGCCACCGTACGAAGCTCTTTACGGGAGAAAGTGCAGAACGCCGTTATGTTGGGACGAAGTCGGAGAACGACGAATACTCAGACCAGAGTTAGTTCAACAAACCGCAGACGTGGTGACAGTGATAAGAGCCAGACTTGTAGCAGCTCAAGATCGCCAAAAGAAATACGCAGATTTGCATCGGCAGGACCGAGACTTCAAAGTCGGCAGTTTCGTATTCTTGAAGGTATCTCCATGGAAGGGAAAAATCCGTTTCGGCAAGAAAGGAAAATTGAGTCCAAGATTCGTAGGACCGTTCGAGATACTGAAGCGAGTGGGCGAAGTGGCATACAAAGTTGCGTTACCACCCGAGTTGGAGCATATCCACAACGTGTTCCACATTTCCGTGTTGCGACCGTACAAGGCCGACTACAAGCACGTGATTTCTTACGAGCCCATTCAAGTGGAGAAGAACTTGGCGTATGAAGAAATTCCTGTCCAAATATTAGATAGGAAAGAACAAACTTTGAGAAATAAAATTATTTCGTCTGTAAAAGTACTTTGGCGTAACCACGATGTCGAGGAGGCAACGTGGGAGTTAGAAGATAGGATGATGAGGGACTATCCCCATCTATTTGTGTAACCTTGTAGCAATTCCGGGACGGAATTTTTATAAGGGGGGGAGGATGTAATACCCGAGGATTTCCATATATTATTAAATAAATATATTAATGGAAATGAGAATTTATTTGAATATAAATGATTTTGTGTTATGAGATGAATTAATTCAATTATATATAATTGAATAATTATTGAGAAATTGGTGGAGTTTGTGATAAACTCGTTGATTGCCTTGTGTGGCACAGTGACGTAATATAAGAATGATTATATTAATTTAAGCGAACAATTAATCTATATTAATTGTTAATCGAAGAATATTAATTAACTTTTATAAAATACTAATGAGGATTGATTAATAATATGTGATTATTATTATTGCAAGAAACATAATAATAATGAGCAACGTGTTTATAAATACAATAAGATTTATATCAAAGTGATAATTAATCATATAAGGATTAATTAAATTGTTATGGAGGTTAACAATTATATTGATTGATGTAGGATATGTGTATATTATTAATTAATATTCAATTTATAAGATGAGAAATTATACGTGCAAGCATGCGAATTAAATGTATAGTAACTATATGTTATAATATGTGTGGGTGACAAATGATGTGTGGATATACATTAAAATAATGTATCATGGATCTATTATAAATAATTGTTGAGTAATACAATTTAATAATATATGATATAATGTAATGTGGTAGTATCCGATTGTATTATATCGGTAAGATAAAATGTACATAGATTATATGTATTCAAATTGCATTTATTACATTATGGGGAGAACATTGTAATTATAACCTAAGAGTACATATAATATATAACATAAGTATATGGTGTATATATATATATATACAAGTGTAGCATATAGTCCATTTGTAAGAATGCTGAGGTTTGTTTGGCTTGTCCCTAAATGATAGTCACTATCTCTTCACACGTGAACACTCATGAAGCTAGCCTACTCTCTTCTCTCAAACTCAGCATTCTAGCCATCATGAAGGGAGTGGGCAGAATAGTGGAAATCACCAACTATTTACCAACTCCTTCTTATCTAGCATGCAATCCTTCAATCCGTTGTTTTGATTTGGAAGGAAAAGGCTTTGTCTGGTCATGAATTTCTCTATAAATAAGCTCTCCTCCTTCTTCAGTTCTTTTGCTGAGCATTTTGGCTAAGTGAGACTAGAGAGCATATATATATATATATATCAGTGTTATTGAGATAGCAGCAAGCTTAAATCATTTACAGAGGTATAATTCCTCTTCCTGTGTTTTTCATTTCCGTTTTCTGTTTCCGAAGTTTCCTTGAAATTCTTGATTATGCTAAATTGGTTCATGATTGGGTTGTAGAACCCTTATATTGTTGTTATATGAACATACACACATGATAGAACCACTGAATAGTCTTTCATTTCCATTGTTCCTCTTTAATTTCTGTGAATACATGAAATTCGTAAATTAGTTAGAGTTCATGAAATTGGGAATTGATAATTGCTATTGACTGTTATATAAGCATATATGTATGTGTTAGTAAGTTAAACAAGTCTAATAGCATTTGGGTATGTTGAAATCGATGAAATGGGAGGTTTTTGGTCGGATCTCGCTGCAGTCTGAACTGCAGAAAACTGCCTCGACGCCGCAGCGCCGCAGCCCGCGCCGCACGCCACACGCGCCGCAGCCCGCGCCGCAGCGCCGCACGCAGCGCCACTCGCGCCGCAGCGCCAGTAGTGAGCTGCTGTGCCGCGCCGCAGCGCCAGCCTCTGTGTTCAGTTTTCTGCATTCTGCAACAAAACTGTTATGTACCAATTGTTTGATTTTTGTTTAAACAAGCATGGGAGCATGATTAATACATATATATAAACCTAATGAGGCAATGTGAGCATGTTTTAGTATATTAGCATGCATGATTAACCAAACGACATATAGTTTTGAAACGAATTTAAAGTTTCATAAACGACGTTAACATATATGAAGCATGTTTACATACTGACCTTGCAAGCACGTTAGTACCACCTAGAGACACATGAAGTGCATGTTAACTTATCTATATTGGTTCCGTAATAAAATATGAACATGTGAACCTAACTAGTGCTCATTCCTAACAAGAATAGAAGTTTGAAGGTGGATATGATCATGTAAATGCTATATAGTCATTTTGATGTTATGAGCATGTTTAGATAACTTTGAAATATATAAATGAAGCCTTAACTTACATATATAGGTTTCATAAGGAAGCATGAACATGATAGACCTTATTAATGAACTATACTAACAAAGTATAAGCTTTGAACGTGAACGTTGGTATGTTATGACGAGAATTAGAATTTGACATTTATGGACACATGTGATAGTACTCTTAGACTCATTCATGTGTCATGCATATATATATACCATGATTAGTTGCCATGATTAAAGTTTAGCATGAACAAAGCATGTTTTCAAGATAATAACAATGCTAGCTACATATATGCAATACGAGTACTCATGAGCATGACTAATACAAGTTATATGAATATCTTATGTGTTTAAAAGCGACCATGTTAGACCATATGAGTTCGTGTCCTTGAATGGCTTTAGGTATTAACTTAAGAACCTATACCATGTACGATTGAATTTGGAAAAGTTATACAAGCATGAAAGTATCCTTTAAATATGAATACATGCTACGTGATATTATATGATGTTACTTGAACCTGATTTTGACGGTTAACTTAAGGAGATGCCGTAACTTGCTAAAATGAAATATATTTAGTATTGATTGTGGTCTTATGTGATATTAATAATATGCAAGCATGTTTGCAAATTGTTGAGATCTTATATAATATGAGAATGCGTTTAAACTCTAAAGAAGGAACGTTAAGGATAGAAATTATATTCTATATAACTGTGTAGCTAGGTAAAACTTAGCTTATGTGTTGATCGTATATTCAAAGAGAAAATGTGAAGTTAAATTATATGACTAATGAATATCATATATATACGTAACTGTATTACGATAGGAATTCGAAAGTGTTGATTTGCTTTTCGTGGATAAACTACGCTAAAGGAAAGTTCTCTTACTTACACTCTTTTAAAGTGCAAGTATCCTAACCGACGCATTTACCTTATGCAAGGAAATCTATGATTGTGAAAGTTTCCTAACTTATGCTCTTTTACTATGCAAGTATCCTATCTTGTGTATTGCGAACTAGTTTCCTATTTACTCGGTTGAATCGAATTAGCATACTTGAACTCTTATTTCATTAAAGCTATTATTCATGTTGAACTTAGTCTTGTTCTTGAATATTGTGAAAGTGTCTATGCCATTTGACTCGGCTGGACTTATGTTATTGAAAAGCAACCCAAACTAATTGATTGGTGCGGGATCTTATATTTGACTGAGAAGAACAACCTTCTTTGAAGGGAATATATGATTGTCGGAGAACCGACGTGCACACTTGAGTATGGTTGATTGTTATGCATAACAAGGGTACTTTAGGCTGATCACCTGTTGTACCTGTTTTTGTTGGATTTTCAGTTTATTACTGTCAATTCTAGTAGAAGTTCATAGTCCGTAGTGACTACTCAGTATTCAATTATTTGAAATCTTGAATTGACTTATTATTGAATCATATTGATATTATCCTGTCCTTAGCGACTGATATTGAGAACTGTTGATATTCTTGTTATTCTTGAACTATCAAATCTTGTTATACCCTTTCGAGAATTGAGAATCTTATTACTCACCCTTATTGTATATTACTTGCTGGGCAATTTGTGCTCATTCTTGCTTTCCCTAAAACATTTCAGTTAAGGCAGAGCATGGTGAACCTTCGGGCGTTGATAAGGGCAAGGGCAAAGCTACCAACTAGCTTATGTCTGTTATGTTTTAAATATATTAATATTGTATGAAGATGATGTAGTAAGACTGGATTTGATTATGTTTAAGCTTAAGTTAGATTATGTAATAAGTCGTTAACTGATATTATTATGAAATCTATTAAGTACTGTAGGTTGCGAGACTTGGGGGAATAATTATAATAAATCATTGTAAATTATTCTAGAATAGATTTTCCGCTGTGATCGTATGATATTTAATTATTATTATTGTGATGTATTACCATGAGCACGTGATGAACCGAATTCGAGAGACCAAGTGGCGGTCCTGGAATTTGGGGGCGTCACAGGTTGGTATCAGAGCCGTAGTTATAAACCTTAGGAACGAGTGTCCTTAGACTATAACTTAGGTGAACTTAGAAGTTAGGAAGGAGATAAAACTCATGTAGAGTTTTCCTTGAGAGACTTAGTCTGTTATGAAATGTAACTTCATTTTATACAATGAACTTATATTTTATTGAACATTCTAATGGAGATGCTATTTCTTGTCTTGTGTTTGTGAGTGTAGGATGACAGACACAGGGGTACCTAATAGAGTTGCAGAGGAGGAGCCCAGGGATATACACGTAGTATACGAGGCACCTCTAGAGGCTACACCAGTGCAGGCTGTTGCACCATTCGAGTCTGACGACGAGGACGAGATTGAGATAGAGTCTGATCCAGAGGAGGAGCCGATGGAGGATGAGCCAGTAGAGGACTCTGATGAGGCTACTATAGAGGAGCAGATGCTAGGAGAGTATGAGGAGCGGATCCTAGAGTTAGACTGTAGAGTTCAGGAGCTGGAGGCAGAGGCCCACGAGAGAGAGTCTGAGTTCCAGAAGCTGAGGGACGAGGACCACCAGAGGAAGCTGGCTATGCAAGAGTTAGAGGTGGAGATTGCCTACCGTAGGGAGGCAGGGATCCAGATGGGGACTCTATTTCACAGGTCAGTGGCTAGGAATGTAGATTTGGCAGAGAAGCTAGAAGAGGTTGAGCAGAGGGAGCTGAGTGAGAAGACTGAGAAAGAGGCACTCTGTACTCAGCTAGAGTTGGAGGTGATGGATAGGTTACACTTCGAGGAGAAGTGGGAAGCGTCCAATGAGAGAGCTGATGACCTTGAGGACGAGGTCAGGTGCAAGAAGAGAAAGATGAACAAGATGGGGTATGTGTTCCGTTCAGCTTTTGAAAGGGTGATTGATGGTGTGTACCACTACCCGGCAGAACAGGGACAGACTCTACATACCTTGAGCCGAGAGCTGGTTGCGTATATAGCACAGTTGGAGTACAAGAGCGCAGTGGAACGCGGGATGATGGGATGAGATTTCCTTAGCCAGTCTAGTGGCAGTACTAGTTGTGTCTTTATGTATTGTATATACTATGTTGTAATCCCGATCTTTTATATAAGATGTGGGATGATGATGTAAACCCCGAGTTAGCTTTTGTTAGAGGGGTAGTATGGTAGTAGGTTGGTATATTCCCCGTATTTTGTGATATTAGGGGATATATGTGATAACATTTATAGCAGTATGCTAGGGAAATCATGTAATGAAACGATTTGGCATATGAATATAAATGGAGTTGATTTTAGAAACGTGTTATAAATTTATTCTTGGAGTATTAAAAGAAATACTTAAGTAATATACTTGAATAATAATAAAATGAAAAATTGTGATGCAGATAATGCCGCCCAGACGTAGATTGACTGCACCCGAAGAATCCGTTAACAATGAGAGAGAACAAGTAGACCCGATCCAGAAACTGGTAGACTTGTTAGGAGAAGCCTTAAGGGGAAGGAACAATGAACCCGTTCGCCCGAACCCTCAAACTGTGCCAGTAACAACCTTTAAAGACTTTAAGAGTGTAGGACCCCCGGAGTTCGAGGGAACTACCGACCCAATCGTCGCACAAATGTGGATCAAAGAGATCGAAAAAGCTTTCACTATAGCTAGCGTAGGCGAAGATCAAGAGACGGTGTTTGCCACGTACATGATGAGGGGAGAAGCGAACTACTGGTGGGAGGCTAATCAACAAAGAGCTGGAGAAGGGATAATAGCTTGGGACAAGTTTAAGACGCTGTTCTTCGAGAATTACTTTCCGAAAAGTATGAAGAATAGGATGGAGGTGAAATTCCTAGAGTTAAAACAAGGTGAGATGACGGTGGCGCAATACGCGGCTAGGTTTAACGAACTAGCGCGATTTGCGGAGCACCAAGTTGGTGATGAAGAAAGGAAGGCTAGACGCTTTGAACAAGGGTTGAAGCCATGGCTGTTCAATAAGGTATCAGTTCTTCAAATTGATTCCTTTGCAACATTACTGGAGAAGGCAATCATTGCGGAAGGTGGCAGTGAGGCCTTAAGTCTGTATAACAAAGAAAAGAAAGGAAAGAATACTGGAGGAGAGAATCGTACGGGAGGAAGCAGTAGCGGAGGAAGCAACTTGGGAAAGAGAAAGTGGGAGAACAACAACAACAACAAAAACAACAATAATAATCAATCAGGGAATTTTCGTGGAGGTTTCAAGAAGAGGGCTGAAGGATTCCCGAAGTGTGGGAAGAATCACCAGGGCGAGTGCTGGAAGGGACGTGGCACTTGCTACAACTGCGGACAGGAAGGGCACATCTCGCCCAACTGTCCGAAACCAAAGAAGATACAAGGATGCTTTGCTTGTGGCTCGACGGAGCACCGAATTAAGGACTGCCCAAAGAAGGGAAGTGGTGGGGGTAGTAATCAGCAAGGAGGCAACAAGCTGATGATCGGTGGACCGGCACAATCCAACCGCCCAACCGCCAGAACCTTTAACATGACCGTCCAAGACGCAGTGGCTGCGAAGGATGTGGTGTCAGGTATAATCCCAATCAATGATATAAATGCTTATGTATTATTTGATTCGGGTGCCACCTGTTCTTTTGTATCTGAAGAATTTGCTAGTAGACTTAGTACACCTCGAGAACTATTAGAAAATCATTTGATCATAGAAGTTGCTAATAAGGAAGTGATCCCTGTAGAATACGTTTATCGAAATTGTCGCGCAAATATTAGTAAACATGAACTGAGCGTAGACTTGATTCCTATTAGACTGGGAGAATTTGACGTAATACTGGGAATAGGATTGGTTGTATAACCATGCTGCGATAATTGACTGTCAGAACAAATGTGTGAACCTTCAGACTCCGAGTAAGTCTAAGGTAGTGTTTTATGGTAGCTCATCGCTTAAGCAATCGTGTTGCGTTACGATGATGCAGGCCAAGAAATTGTTAAGGAAAGGATGTGTAGGTTATTTAGCTTACATCGTTGATACTCGAAAAAAGGGAGTAGAAATTAAGGATATATACGTAGTTAATGAATTTCAAGACGTGTTTCCGGACGATCTGCCTGGTCTTCCGCCAGATAGAGAAATCGAATTCGTAATAGACTTAGCACCGGGAACGGCACCGATTTCGAAAGCTCCATATCGTATGGCGCCAGTAGAAATGAAGGAATTGATGATACAATTGCAAGAGTTGTTGGATAAGGGTTACATTCGACCGAGTGTTTCTCCTTGGGGAGCACCAGTACTATTCGTTAAGAAGAAGGACGGATCGATGAGGCTCTGTATCGATTATCGAGAATTGAATAGAGTAACGATAAAGAACCGGTATCCGCTACCGAGGATAGACGACTTGTTTGATCAACTGAAGGGAGCAAAGTGTTTCTCGAAGATTGACCTACGAACAGGATATCATCAACTGAAAGTGAGGGATGAGGACATACCAAAGACTGCGTTTCGAACCCGTTATGGACACTACGAGTTTTTGGTAATGTCATTTGGATTGACTAATGCTCCGGCAGCATTTATGGACTTGATGAACTGAGTTTTCAAGCCATACTTGGATAAATTTGTAGTGGTTTTTATCGACGACATTTTGATCTACTCAAAGACAGAGGAAGAACACGCCGAACATCTAAAGATTATTTTGGAGGCACTAAGGGAGGAGAAGATGTATGCAAAATTTTCTAAGTGCGAATTTTGGATGGAGAAGGTTCAATTCTTAGGCCACGTGGTGGATAAGAATGGAATCTCTGTAGACCCTGCGAAGGTCGAAGCAGTAAGTAATTGGGAACAACCGAGAACACCGACGGAGGTAAGAAGTTTTTTAGGGTTAGCTGGGTACTATCGAAGATTCATCCAAGATTTTTCTAAGATAGCAACCCCGTTGACCAATTTGACTAGAAAGACGGTGAAATTTGTATGGACCGACAAATGCGAAGAAAGTTTTCAAGAACTGAAAAGGAGATTGAGCGAAACACCTGTGTTATCATTACCAGATGATGCGGGAAATTTTGTGGTGTATAGTGATGCATCGCACAAGGGGCTTGGCTGTGTGCTCATGCAACATGGCAAGGTTATTGCGTATGCGTCACGACAATTGAAGGATTACGAAAAACGATACCCTACTCATGACTTAGAGTTAGCGGCGGTAGTTTTTGCGTTAAAGATATGGAGACATTATCTATACGGAGAAAAATGTGAGATATACACGGACCACAAAAGTCTGAAATATATCTTCACACAGAAGGAGTTAAACATGCGGCAGAGAAGGTGGTTAGAATTAATCAAAGACTATGACTGCGATATTCTTTATCACCCGGGAAAGGCAAATGTGGTTGCCGACGCTCTGAGCAGGAAAGGAAGGGAGAAGTTGTTTAATTTGACGACTCAGGAAGAGTTGATAAGAGAGATGGAGAAATTGGAGATAGAAGTAAAAGGACCAGAAAAGTCTGGTGAGAAGTTAATTGTAATGGAAGCTTGTCCGACGTTGTTGAATAGAGTAAAGGAAGCCCAAGAAAAGGATGAAGAGTGTGAGAAAACCCGAAAGAGGATCACGAAAAATGAGGAAGAAAAATTTCGAATGGATAAAGATGGTATTTTGAGATTTGAAGGAAGAGTGTGGGTACCAGCGGTAACCGAGTTGAGGGAAGAGATTTTGCACGAGGCACACAATACGACATATTCCGTTCATCCGGGAGGCACAAAGATGTACCGAGATCTAAGGCAACATTTTTGGTGGCCTAATTTGAAACGGGAAGTCGCAGAGTGCGTCAGTAAATGCTTGACTTGCCAACGCGTTAAAGCAGAGCATCAGCGGCCAAGTGGTTTACTACAACCGTTAGAAATACCAGAGTGGAAATGGGAGCATATTACCATGGACTTCGTGGTAGGACTTCCAGTTACACAGAAAGGTTATGATGCTATTTGGGTTATCGTGGATCGACTAACGAAGACCGCACACTTTCTACCAATCAAGATCCGCTACAGTTTGAACCAATTAGCAAGCCTATATGTAAAAGAAATTATTTCATGACATGGAGTGCCGGTGTCAATTGTCTCTGATCGAGATCCGCGCTTCACGTCCAATTTTTGGAAGAGTTTGCAGGAAAGAATGGGAACGCAGTTGAGGTTGAGTACAGCTTATCATCCTCAAACAGACGGACAAAGTGAGCGAACAATACAAACGCTAGAAGACATGCTTATGACTTGCGTAATGGATTTTAAGGGAAATTGGGACGACCACCTACCCTTAGTAGAATTCGCATATAATAATAGCTACCATGCGAGTATTGGCATGCCACCGTACGAAGCTCTTTACGGGAGAAAGTGCAGAACGCCGTTATGTTGGGACGAAGTCGGAGAACGACGAATACTCAGACCAGAGTTAGTTCAACAAACCGCAGACGTGGTGACAGTGATAAGAGCCAGACTTGTAGCAGCTCAAGATCGCCAAAAGAAATACGCAGATTTGCATCGGCAGGACCGAGACTTCAAAGTCGGCAGTTTCGTATTCTTGAAGGTATCTCCATGGAAGGGAAAAATCCGTTTCGGCAAGAAAGGAAAATTGAGTCCAAGATTCGTAGGACCGTTCGAGATACTGAAGCGAGTGGGCGAAGTGGCATACAAAGTTGCGTTACCACCCGAGTTGGAGCATATCCACAACGTGTTCCACATTTCCGTGTTGCGACCGTACAAGGCCGACTACAAGCACGTGATTTCTTACGAGCCCATTCAAGTGGAGAAGAACTTGGCGTATGAAGAAATTCCTGTCCAAATATTAGATAGGAAAGAACAAACTTTGAGAAATAAAATTATTTCGTCTGTAAAAGTACTTTGGCGTAACCACGATGTCGAGGAGGCAACGTGGGAGTTAGAAGATAGGATGATGAGGGACTATCCCCATCTATTTGTGTAACCTTGTAGCAATTCCGGGACGGAATTTTTATAAGGGGGGGAGGATGTAATACCCGAGGATTTCCATATATTATTAAATAAATATATTAATGGAAATGAGAATTTATTTGAATATAAATGATTTTGTGTTATGAGATGAATTAATTCAATTATATATAATTGAATAATTATTGAGAAATTGGTGGAGTTTGTGATAAACTCGTTGATTGCCTTGTGTGGCACAGTGACGTAATATAAGAATGATTATATTAATTTAAGCGAACAATTAATCTATATTAATTGTTAATCGAAGAATATTAATTAACTTTTATAAAATACTAATGAGGATTGATTAATAATATGTGATTATTATTATTGCAAGAAACATAATAATAATGAGCAACGTGTTTATAAATACAATAAGATTTATATCAAAGTGATAATTAATCATATAAGGGTTAATTAAATTGTTATGGAGGTTAACAATTATATTGATTGATGTAGGATATGTGTATATTATTAATTAATATTCAATTTATAAGATGAGAAATTATACGTGCAAGCATGCGAATTAAATGTATAGTAACTATATGTTATAATATGTGTGGGTGACAAATGATGTGTGGATATACATTAAAATAATGTATCATGGATCTATTATAAATAATTGTTGAGTAATACAATTTAATAATATATGATATAATGTAATGTGGTAGTATCCGATTGTATTATATCGGTAAGATAAAATGTACATAGATTATATGTATTCAAATTGCATTTATTACATTATGGGGAGAACATTGTAATTATAACCTAAGAGTACATATAATATATAACATAAGTATATGGTGTATATATATATATATATATACAAGTGTAGCATATAGTCCATTTGTAAGAATGCTGAGGTTTGTTTGGCTTGTCCCTAAATGATAGTCACTATCTCTTCACACGTGAACACTCATGAAGCTAGCCTACTCTCTTCTCTCAAACTCAGCATTCTAGCCATCATGAAGGGAGTGGGCAGAATAGTGGAAATCACCAACTATTTACCAACTCCTTCTTATCTAGCATGCAATCCTTCAATCCGTTGTTTTGATTTGGAAGGAAAAGGCTTTGTCTGGTCATGAATTTCTCTATAAATAAGCTCTCCTCCTTCTTCAGTTCTTTTGCTGAGCATTTTGGCTAAGTGAGACTAGAGAGCATATATATATATATATCAGTGTTATTGAGATAGCAGCAAGCTTAAATCATTTACAGAGGTATAATTCCTCTTCCTGTGTTTTTCATTTCCGTTTTCTGTTTCCGAAGTTTCCTTGAAATTCTTGATTATGCTAAATTGGTTCATGATTGGGTTGTAGAACCCTTATATTGTTGTTATATGAACATACACACATGATAGAACCACTGAATAGTCTTTCATTTCCATTGTTCCTCTTTAATTTCTGTGAATACATGAAATTCGTAAATTAGTTAGAGTTCATGAAATTGGGAATTGATAATTGCTATTGACTGTTATATAAGCATATATGTATGTGTTAGTAAGTTAAACAAGTCTAATAGCATTTGGGTATGTTGAAATCGATGAAATGGGAGGTTTTTGGTCGGATCTCGCTGCAGTCTGAACTGCAGAAAACTGCCTCGACGCCGCAGCGCCGCAGCCCGCGCCGCAGCGCCGCCGCCGCACGCGCCGCACGCAGCGCCACTCGCGCCGCAGCGCCAGTAGTGAGCTGCTGTGCCGCGCCGCAGCGCCAGCCTCTGTGTTCAGTTTTATGCATTCTGCAACAAAACTGTTATGTACCAATTGTTTGATTTTTGTTTAAACAAGCATGGGAGCATGATTAATACATATATATAAACCTAATGAGGCAATGTGAGCATGTTTTAGTATATTAGCATGCATGATTAACCAAACGACATATAGTTTCGAAACGAATTTAAAGTTTCATAAACGACGTTAACATATATGAAGCATGTTTACATACTGACCTTGCAAGCACGTTAGTACCACCTAGAGACACATGAAGTGCATGTTAACTTATCTATATTGGTTCCGTAATAAAATATGAACATGTGAACCTAACTAGTGCTCATTCCTAACAAGAATAGAAGTTTGAAGGTGGATATGATCATGTAAATGCTATATAGTCATTTTGATGTTATGAGCATGTTTAGATAACTTTGAAATATATAAATGAAGCCTTAACTTACATATATAGGTTTCATAAGGAAGCATGAACATGATAGACCTTATTAATGAACTATACTAACAAAGTATAAGCTTTGAACGTGAACGTTGGTATGTTATGACGAGAATTAGAATTTGACATTTATGGACACATGTGATAGTACTCTTAGACTCATTCATGTGTCATGCATATATATATACCATGATTAGTTGCCATGATTAAAGTTTAGCATGAACAAAGCATGTTTTCAAGATAATAACAATGCTAGCTACATATATGCAATACGAGTACTCATGAGCATGACTAATACAAGTTATATGAATATCTTATGTGTTTAAAAGCGACCATGTTAGACCATATGAGTTCGTGTCCTTGAATGGCTTTAGGTATTAACTTAAGAACCTATACCATGTACGATTGGATTTGGAAAAGTTATACAAGCATGAAAGTATCCTTTAAATATGAATACATGCTACGTGATATTATATGATGTTACTTGAACCCGATTTTGACGGTTAACTTAAGGAGATGCCGTAACTTGCTAAAATGAAATATATTTAGTATTGATTGTGGTCTTATGTGATATTAATAATATGCAAGCATGTTTGCAAATTGTTGAGATCTTATATAATATGAGAATGCGTTTAAACTCTAAAGAAAGAACGTTAAGGATAGAAATTATATTCTATATAACTGTGTAGCTAGGTAAAACTTAGCTTATGTGTTGATCGTATATTCAAAGAGAAAATGTGAAGTTAAATTATATGACTAATGAATATCATATATATACGTAACTGTATTACGATAGGAATTCGAAAGTGTTGATTTGCTTTTCGTGGATAAACTACGCTAAAGGCAAGTTCTCTTACTTACACTCTTTTAAAGTGCAAGTATCCTAACCGACGCATTTACCTTATGCAAGGAAATCTATGATTGTGAAAGTTTCCTAACTTATGCTCTTTTACTATGCAAGTATCCTATCTTGTGTATTGCGAACTAGTTTCCTATTTACTCGGTTGAATCGAATTAGCATACTTGAACTCTTATTTCATTAAAGCTATTATTCATGTTGAACTTAGTCTTGTTCTTGAATATTGTGAAAGTGTCTATGCCATTTGACTCGGCTGGACTTATGTTATTGAAAAGCAACCCAAACTAATTGATTGGTGCGGGATCTTATATTTGACTGAGAAGAACAACCTTCTTTGAAGGGAATATATGATTGTCGAAGAACCGACGTGCACACTTGAGTATGGTTGATTGTTATGCATAACAAGGGTACTTTAGGCTGATCACCTGTTGTACCTGTTTTTGTTGGATTTTCAGTTTATTACTGTCAATTCTAGTAGAAGTTCATAGTCCGTAGTGACTACTCAGTATTCAATTATTTGAAATCTTGAATTGACTTATTATTGAATCATATTGATATTATCATGTCCTTAGCGACTGATATTGAGAACTGTTGATATTCTTGTTATTCTTGAACTATCAAATCTTGTTATACCCTTTCGAGAATTGAGAATCTTATTACTCACCCTTATTGTATATTACTTGCTGGGCAATTTGTGCTCATTCTTGCTTTCCCTAAAACATTTCATTTAAGGCAGAGCATGGTGAACCTTCGGGCGTTGATAAGGGCAAGGGCAAAGCTACCAACTAGCTTATGTCTGTTATGTTTTAAATATATTAATATTGTATGAAGATGATGTAGTAAGACTGGATTTGATTATGTTTAAGCTTAAGTTAGATTATGTAATAAGTCGTTAACTGATATTATTATGAAATCTATTAAGTACTGTAGGTTGCGAGACTTGGGGGAATAATTATAATAAATCATTGTAAATTATTCTAGAATAGATTTTCCGCTGTGATCGTATGATATTTAATTATTATTATTGTGATGTATTACCATGAGCACGTGATGAACCGAATTCGAGAGACCAAGTGGCGGTCCTGGAATTTGGGGGCGTCACAGTTTCGACTAACATTATGTTTAACGATGATCGATAAGAATCGACTTATGACATATGAATGTTAATAAGCCGTAACGGATGCTAAAACGAATGTTATTAGTTTAACAATTTAGATAAACTATACAAGAAGGAGAAGAAAACTTATACAATGTGTATCAATTGTGGTAATCTCATTGGTATGCTATATGTTTATGTCTTGTAGAAGTTATAACTACCTGAGTAAAGTAGACTTAAAGGTTTAAAGACGCGAAGGCAAGTTTTCTAAACTCTTGTTTACACTTTAAAGTTGGACAAGTGGTAATTATGCATGGTTTTCTATGCATGAACTGTTATTGAAGAGTTTATGCCATTTGATTCAGCTAGACTTATATTTAATGTATTTTGATTGATTTTTCCACAAATCATTCAAATTATTCTTGATGTTGCTATCCTATGACAAGTTCTTTGGTACGGATTCAAAGGTAAGCTTGAGTATGAATAAATAAATATTTTAGTCGTTTAATCGACACGCACATGAGGTTGCTGTAATTAGACATAAATACTGTAGACACTCAAAAATTTCTTTTACTATTACTAACACTGTAGGAGGGAAAAATTATCTTTTGAATCAATCCCAGTTTTAATACCGGGCAATCAACTTAACCCCGATCTCAATACCGAGAAGATAATTCAACCCCGGTATCAATACCAGACCATCAATTCAACCCCAGTTTCAATACAGGACCATCAATTCAATCCCGGTCTCAATACCGGGATGTTAACTCAACCCCCGGCCTCAATACCGGGCCATCAATTCAACCCCGATCTCAATACCGGGCCGTCAACCCAACCCCGGTCTCAAGACCGGGCCATCAATTCAGCCCCTTCAAGTTCTATTCACAGATCTCCGCCAGAGATCATATCCCTAACCTCTGATACCAACTGTGACGCCCCCAAAATAGGTTCACACAACCCATTCTGAGTCGCCAAATACATGGTACAGAATCTGAATACAAATCTTCTTATAACAAACTGTTGTGCAAAATACGACCACACAAGCTGTGAGCTTCAAATACAGATCGTATATAATACGAAAACATAAACACTCAAATAAGTCCTCATTACAATTATTATCACACTATTTTATAAAATAGTGAGGACTTCTACAGCTCTAACTCGGACCATCAATCCATTCTCTGACTAGTCCTTGCGATATTCTCATTTCCTGAAGAGAATAATGGAAGAATAAATTATCGTTAGTCTTCAATAAACCAAATAAAATATGATGGACAACAAGTTTTAGATCAACTACTGCAACGAAAATAACAATTCATTAGAAGAGTTAAGAAGAGAGTGATGACTACTATCTTCTATGATATCAAAGTCATTCATCAATATTTTATCCATGTAACACCAATCAATAATATTTTCAATCATCGAATTATCTATACACTACTGGCCAATGATATTTGTTTGTATCACCAGTAATTATGATCATGTCAAACACCTGTCCATCTTTGCACTACAGGCCAAAGATATTCATAAATCAACAGCTCATCTTTGCACTACGAGCCAAAGATATTCATCAATCAACAGTTCATCTTTGCAATATGGGCCAAAGATATTCATCAATCAACAGTTCATCTTTGCACTACGGGCCAAAGATAACTTTCACCATAATTTAAGACTATGGATGATGAAAAATAATAAAAAGAACAAATCCTCCTTGGTCAGCAGGCCTATCTGAGATACTCTCTATGATATTTCATTGTCAGTCCATCAAGGAGAAGCTCAAGATACATCAACAACAGCAAGTCATGAAAGAAGTGGTAATCACTCAGTAATGACAATACACTTCCAAAAGGGAAGTGAATTAAAATATATTTCTATGATATATAATACTGTTTGATATATACATAGTGTCCTATACATGACAAAAATGGCTGATGTAGTATGTACAGAAAAAATAAAGCTAGTCTATGGACCCATGGATAAGCGGGACAACAATGCCAACGTGGCATCTCTCTCTGAAGATGGAGGAGCAGCTGCAAGTGCAATACCCTCAACCTCCATACGGGTCAAAACATCCATAACCATCTATATAGTGGCACTGTGATCATCAATGTATGCACTCATCTCGGTAACCAAACCATGAGTATAAGATCGGAGAGCAGTATTATCGGCGATGTGGAAATATCGAGAAGCTATAGCCTCACTCCTCTCCACAAAAGAAGCATCCCTGGCAATCAAAACCTCCTCAATCTCTTCAAAAGCTACATCTCTGGTAGATTGAATCTCATCCCTCTCTGCAAAAGCTATGTTTTTGGCGATCAAAGTCTCCTCAATATCGACAAAAGCAGCGTCGCGAGAAGATCGAGCCCCGTCTCTCTCAATCAATGTCATATCCTGAGCGGCTCGAGATGCATCCCTCTAAGCAAAAGCTATATCCCTGCCAGACAGGGCAGTCAACATCAGGGCTCTAGCATGATCTCTCTCAAAGGTCATCCTAGCTAGTGAGTCTGCCAAAGCTTGATCTGTCCCTGTAGGAATGATCGGCGGGTCACTAACTAGTGCTGCTATCAGACCCATGATAAACTCATCATCAGTAGGAGACTCAGGATCCCCCATATGCTCCTCCTCATCTGAGTCCACTATCGAAGCTGACTGAATGAATGCAGCTGATGCGATTTCTGCCTCCAAGCATGCTGAGTACTCTAGAGAACTGTCTGAATGGCTACTAGAGAAATTAGCCCTCTCCCTATGAGTCCAACACTCATACACTCGGATCAAATCGATAGATGACATAGACAAAGCTGACAACCTCTGATCAACAGCCCCCTCAAACTGATGCAGGCTCTAAAACTGATCGAACTGGCCTATAACAGCCAGAGGATGGTAAGTAGTCACTCCCCTCAATCCCGCTAGGAAAAATAGTCCATGTCGGATGCATGGGTAATAACGCTATAGGGGCAGACTAGCCCATAGCAGGGCAGAATCAAGAACGGATGCGCAATATCAGACAGAAATGATGACCATATCTCGGCATTGGTACACTCCGCAGGCTGAAAGGAGAGTGACATAGCTATCTCATGGGTGAAATAATACCCTGGTGTCTGAAAAATCCAATCGGTCGTAGATGGGACATGAGCCATACGTACAGCAAGACCGAACTGCCTCTAAAAAACCCCTCCGGGTGGTTACTACAGTAGGTGATTGCTCTCAGCGTCTCGGCCAATATCATCGATATGATGGTGCTACCCTGCCTTAGGGCCCGAACCATAACTATCAATCCCACATCCAAATGGTCCAAATGTAGCGGCATATAGACGTAGGCTATGATGCACATCAGCAAAATGTCTATCCTGGACAAACGCCACGCCTCTACCGATACAATAAAATCCCCAGCATATCGATCGTAACTATCAAGCTCACCAAACTGATCGATCAAAAAGTCGATGGAGATCACACGTCTAAAGATGATCTCATCCATAACTACGCTATGGCGAAGACTTGACATCCGTATAAACGATCTCCTCGTATCACTGATTGACATATGAGCGCATGACACCTCTAAAGCTAAGCCAGTAAATCACTGGTACTCCTCAAGGGTCAGAGTCAGCTCATGATGCCCAAAGAGAAAGACCTGTCTATTGGGTATCCAACAGGATAAGATGCCATCTACGAACCCGTATGGCACCTGAAAGTCTACGAGGGCCAATGAATGCCCTAACATCTGATCCACTGCCCCTCTGGCTGGGAAGGGTAGACTCTTATACAACGATCTCAAGGATGATGCCACCACAGATGGTGGTAAGTGCTCAATACGACTAACGGTGGATGAAGACATCTGTATCACCGAATCACAAGACCATCCAGGGGTCAAATCTGAACTCATAAGTCTAAATGCATACACATGATATAATACATGCATAATGATAATAATAAATATGATGTAATAGGTAGGAAATATCATACAATAAACTATCTACTGCAAGCATCATCCTTGTCTGATAATATAAAACAAAATAAAAAGTATAGGAATATGGGGCACCACCACCCAACTACTAACAGTGGTCTATCAAAATGGGGCACAGCCTCCCAAAAGCCAAAATAGTGGCCGACCAAAAGATATAGCTATAATAGATATCCAACAAGATCCAAAACATCTACGCTAAGGTGGTTAACCTGCTCCATCTCCTCCGTGGACATAGAGTCGCAGTCATCAGGCTTGTCTGAGCGGTACAAGAGAGGATCAACCCCTATAAAACTTCTAGAAAATGGACCTGATGCGTAGTTTGCTCCTGAGCTTGAAGGGTCAAAAGAAGATGCCTGTGATGGGTCTCTGCCAAGATGCCTGATGAATAAATGAGCTCTCTCCAACTCCTGGGTCATTCATGCAATATGGTCCAAATGAGTAGGCTCCCTGAGGTAAGCTATCCAGTCTATCATCATCACAGACCTAGGCACCATGTCAGCCATAAACTAGGTAGCCCGAGTCTAAGCTCTAATAGTGCAAGGACTCCACCAGCTGCTGAATCCCTCCTGGCTGTAAGGGTCCTGTGATAGGGTAAATTCGTCTATTCCCTCCATAGGGATATTTGTCAGTGGCTGAACCAATGGCTAATGATGCCAAGCAGGAGGAACAATGGGAATACGAATCTGACCTGTGATACTCCAGATGGCACGCTCTCCAAGATAGAGCTCCCAGCCTCCCTCTGTCAATAATGGGACTCTGCGGGTATATAATGCAAACTCTCGACCAGTGGGGTCGCCTCCCTCAAATCCAACAGTCAAAAATTAAGAGGTATATGGGATCTACGAGATCCCTCCAGCTGTCAAAAGCTCTAAATGCAGGCGGGAATGAGTAAAAGTTCTAATTGCTTTTATATATATATGCATTTATAAGCAACATTCACCAAACTAGGTTCTCTTCCCAATCTTGGTTGACTACCTTTCTATCTATATATATATATATATATTTACATTTTTGTTTGGCCTGGATCATTTTGTGGCCTTTTTACTGTTTTTGCACCATTAACCATACTGAGTTATCTTCCTAGTCTTGGTTGACTACGTTTCTGTATATATTTATATTTCAGTTTGGGCACAGGCGTGAAAATCCATCGCCCTTTTTACTGTTTTTATATATATTTCAATTCTGTCCAGCCTAAATCATTCCGTAGCTTTTATACAGCTTATATATATATATTAATTTCAGTCCGGGCACCGGTGTGAGAACCCATCGCCTTTTACAGCTTTTGTATATAATTATATATATATATAATTATATATATATATATATATATATTATTTGCTTATTTTTATTAAATTGTTACTTTAAATATTCATTTAATATGAATCGGCACTGACATTTCTGCAGGCGAACTAGATTTATTTAAATCCCGCCAACTCTAGCTTTCAAACAGTTTAAAATAGGTCCAGATGGAACCGGGAAGCTAGAATGGCTGAGATTTATTTAAATTTGGTATTTTTCTAGTTTCAGTCATAAAAGCTACAGCGCGGCCCTTAGATTGCTATCTAGTGGGAACGAGATACTTCGGCCATGTGCGAGCCAGGATTTACTGATGAATACTTGGTTCTGGCAATATTTGGATATAATTCTGTACAAATTTGAGCTGTGCAGGTTTATTGGCCTCCCTATGTGACACTAGGAATCGTGGGATTCATGATCCAATTGATTAAAATCTAATTCCCACGATGGACAAACTCCACTTTACAGATGTACCTTGCCAGTTTTTCTGTAAAAATGTACATACAAAAGACCTTAAAACGGTTATCCGGATTTAAGGTCTCAATATAGTGAAAATATGGCGTGTCGTGTCAAAGTCACTCCGATGGCTGTCATGCCCATGAGGAGACCGACAATTGTATATTTGTTGTGGCTGAGGATGCTTTGCAGCCCGACAATCACCATTCAAATTGAACCAAAAGGCTAAAAACATATAACTGAAGTATCGATATGCTTCAATTCCTATATTAGAGTAAGGGTTTGAAAACCTTCTTTCAAAACATCATTTTAATAATCTTTTCGAAAAAAGAAGCTTTTGCAAATCAAATCAAACACTTTTGCAAATCAAATCAAAGACGTTTCACAAAATCAAATAAAACCCTTCGTATATAGGTTTAACGATGCATAAACATGCTTTCAATCAAATATATGCCCAATTTCTTCCAGCATTCACACACACATAGCAGATTTACAAGGGAAATATTAAAAAGTTGTGGTACCGTGTTTACACGAGAGTTGTGGGGTACCTAACACTTTCCGCACACTTAACCAAGCCCCCGAACTTAAAACATTATTTTTAAAGATCAAGTTTCGACAGTGTCCAGTAATTGGGTCTCCTTTTAAACAAAACTCGGTTGAGTTGGTACAACGATTTCAAATCTACCAACTGGTGACTCTATAAACGTTCAAATCATCGACATGATACATGTTGGCCTTTTCCTAAAAAATCCTTCAAAACCTTTTTCCGTAAATAAAAAGAGTAAGGGTAGGGATAACTTATGAAGAGAGAAAGATCCGGGTTGTGACCCGACCCGCATATTTTTCCCAACGTCGACAAATACGTTTAAGGATGAGTATTGATCAACATAGAGTACTACAGGCTGATCACCTGGATGTGCTCGTAAGCTATATCGAACTTACGGACATAGTACCGGGTTGTTCTTTTCATGAATGAAAACTAAATGAATGTTCATGGTCGTTAACCAGCTCAGATTCCTAAGAGACTATAAGTCATTGGGAATGGTTTCAAAGGATTCAAAATGCTATTTTTCTTATTCGTAATACTTCATAACTATTTTACAGTTATTGAATATGAAGTCATATGATTATTGATTTTGTGGTTTGCATAATATAATGTTAAACTTGCTGAGCTAGTTATGCTCATTAGTGCTTAAAATTATATGATTTCAGCTATGATCGAAACGGACCGAAGGATCCAGTAAGGACAAGGGCAAGACGAAGATGGATAAATAGTTTATCCTTGTAATAGAATAGTATTATTTTTGTAATGAATGATATTATGATACATAACGAATGTAAGGTTATAAAGAACCTAGGTAGACATTACAATGATGTAATAATATAGTAAGCATATTCATTTTAGTGTTGTATTTCAGTTGAATGAATATGTTGTTAGTAACACCGTGTAACACCATGTACAGGGTTTGAAGGTACCCGAATTTGGAGGCGTCATAGGTTGGTATCAAAGCCGTAGGTTATAAAACTTAATGAGGGAAAACCTTAGGCTATAACCTTGAGAAGAGAAGTAGAAGTTAGAAGTGAATAAACTCGAGTAGAGTTTAAAAGAAGAAAGTAACCTTAAATATATTAAATGTGATATATGTTTATACTATTTTGATTGTGTACTAATCAAGCTATTGTGTCTTGTTTTAGATGTCAGATGATATGGTCATGTATAGGGAAGTACATGAAGTAAGTGATGAATCTGTTAACCTCGTAGAGATAGTACCGATGCCCGTAGCGGAGGTACCTATTGTGAACCTAGAGGAGACTGATCCAGAGGTGGAGTATCCATCTGAACATTCAGATAACTTTGATTTTTCATCATTATTTGATTGTATGTCTGAAGAGGAGGTGGAGACGGTATCGATTAATCCGGTACTACCAATTGAGGATGAGGAGTTGACACTAGCAGAGTCAATGAATGCATTGTTCATGGCTGTGTTAGACCGAAATGTCTAGCTGAGTAAGGAGGTGCATGAGCTTAAGGAGGAAGTTCATGACATCAAGGAAGATAAGGGGTATATGGATGTCTTCTGGGAGGTCGGGTACAATGAGAAAGTGCTAGCTTAGGATAAGGTTCGGGATTTAAAACTTGTGGTCCAAGAACTTAAGTAAGAGCTTCTGAACAAGAAGCAGAAGATAAGTTGAATGTCTAATATTCATAGGAGTACACATCAAGATTACCAGCATCAGATTGCTGAGTATCCTGTGGAGGAAGGGCAGACTCGGCATACTATTAGCTGGGATGTGGTGGCCAATATGGCCGATGCAGATTATGCCAATGCCAAAACACAGATGTAGTCCAGTTATTATAGCTATGTTAATATTATGTAGCTAAGTAAGGACGTAAAATTCTCTTTTGTATAATCAAACGGTAGTCTTTTGTAAATCCCAATTTTTGGAAAGCAATTGCGGGATAGTTTTGTAAATGGCTACGACTATGTAATGACAAACATTTGCAGTATTATACTACAAGAAGAAAGCATATGAATATAAAAAGTTTATTGAAATGCTTGGCAATGTGTTTGAATTATTATTAACTATGAATAATAATCAATTGAAAGAAGTAAATATTGATGGAACTGTTATAATGTTAACAGAAAATGTTGCCATGAAAAAGACAGAGAAACCAAGAAGCAGAGCCTTGTAATGAGGAAGAGCAAGAGAATTAGAATAACACGATGCAAGAATTCATAAACTTATTAACTGCGACCTTTAATAGGACCAGAGGGAATGTAAAAAATTTATCCTGCGGTATGTCCAGCAACTACCTTTAAGGAATTTAAGATTATATGTCTACCTGAGTTCTATGGAACTATGGATCCTATTGTGGCCAAAACATGGGTAAAAGAAATAAAGAAGGCATTTGTAATAGCAAATGTCGGGGAGGCGCAAATGACCTCTTTTGCGACTTACATGATGAAGGGAGAGGCCAACTACTGATGTGAGGCAAACCAGAGTAGGGCAGGGACAAAAGCGGTTACATCTTTCAGAACTACTTCCCCACGAGCATACATGGTAGGATGGAAATTCAGTTTTAGAACTGAAGTAGGGGGACATGACGGTTGTGACGCCCCCAAATTCGGGTACCTTCAAACCCTAGACATGGTGCTACACGATGCTCTTATCTACTCATATATTCAATTGAAGACTTTAATAACATGCATAAGTTTACTAAATATTACATTATATTAATCCTTTCCCAAGTTCTTTGTAACCATTACATTCGTTCTGTGTCATAATATAATTCATTACAAAAATAATACTACGCTATTACAAGGATAACTGTTTATCCATCTTGGACTTGCCCTTATCCTTACCGGATCCTTCGGTCCATTCGTTCTTAGCTGAAATCATATATTTTTAAGCAAGAATGAGCATAACTAACTCAGAAAGTTTAACATTATAATTTGCAACCACAAAATCAAAAATTATATGACTTCATCTTCAATAACTGTACAATAGTTATGAAGTACTACGAATAATCAAAATAGCATTTTGATTCCTTTAAAACCATTCCCACGGACTTATAGTCTCGTAGGAATCTGAGCTGGTCAACGAACATGAACATTCATTTAGTTTTCATTCATGAAAAGAACAACCCGGCACTGAGACCGTAAGTTTTATATAGCTTATGAGCACATCCAGGTGATCAGCCTGTAGTACTCTATGTTGATCAACACTTATTTATTAAACTTATTTACGTTTAATTTTTGGCAACTTCAAGTGCCTGTCGATTTAACGACGTAAAAACCTTTGTGTATTCATACTCAGGCTACCTTTTAATCCGTACCAAAGCAATTAGAATAGGATAAGAACATTATGAATATTTTGGAAATATTTGTGGAAAAACTAACCAAAATACTTTAAGTCTTAGTCTAGCCAAATCAAATGGCATCGACTATTCAATAACAGCTTATGCATAGAAAACCATGCACATTGACAGCTTGTCCAATATACAATGTAGACAAGAGTTAAAAAACTTGCCTTTGCGTCTTTAATCCGTTAAGTCTACTTTTACTCGGTCGTTAGAACTTTTACAAGATATAAACACATACCATACCAATGAGATTTCAATAATTAATACACATTGTATAACCTATCTTCTCTTTTTTGTATAACTTAGTTAAATTATTAAACTAACAACACCCATTTAAGTTATATTGTTACGGCCTATTAACATTCATATATCATAAACCAACTCTTGTCAATCATCATTAAGCACAATGACAGACGAAACCCTAATCTATTCGCTAAGTCGAACACATTTCTACCGGATTACTGTTATCGAACTCCGTATAGAATTTACGAAAGTTTTAACTTTATTTCATATCATTCTTATACTATGCACCTCTATTACATATCATATAACCTTAAGTCATGCTTTAAACTTGACTACGATTCACGGTTTACATTTTTGAATTTTGAGTTTTAAATTTAAATACATTTATTTAACGTTTAATTCTTAAAACCATGCTTAAACATGTTATTTAAGGGTTCTCTCATCATGAATATTAACCATATATTTGCCCCATAATGACCATGTAACAAGTTGGGTTAACAAACATTTATGTTGCAAAAATTTTTGTTAAGGGCATTGCAGCGCCAACCTTAGCTATCTCGCAGTGTCTCAGCCCTGCACCGGCGCTGGAAAACACAGCCATGGCGGCCCTGCGGTGCCGACCCTTAGCCTTAGAATTTTTTTTCAAATGTTGAAATTTACGAGCTCGTAACACGATCGTTACAACTCGGAATTAGCTCATTTCAAAGCCATTAGTTCACAGATCTAATGTTCTTTGATTCCATCCAATCAGAATTCATTTCTGAATCCGTTGGTGAGAAATTTTAGTTTAGTCCATTTTTACACGTTCGTTAAATGTTCGTGAATGTTCGACGCTCAAATCTTTGTTTTAAGTCCGAATTCGTTCGTTCTTGCTCCCGCAAGTCTTCTTTACTTAATTGAACGTTGCCCCATCAAAAACCAAGGTTTCAGAGTTAAACAACGACTTTTGACTTCTATTTTTGGAATTTTACGATTTTGACGTTTAACGTCTAATTCTCGTAATCTTTGTCCATAACTTCTTTATTCAAGATTTTTACTCCGAACCAAATGGAATTAATCCATTGGTTATTCATTAGTGATTCTAACCAATATAAACTTCTATGTTTTAATGGTTTCACTTACTTATCATTAAAAATCTCAAGAGTTTGATAGTTTCTTCATTAAGATCTTAATCAACCATTATGATTTCACTTATTCATAGCTTATTAGTGTTTTAAGACCACTACAAGGCCATCCTTATTACTTCTTACATATCATGCTCCACAAATTCACTTCTCTATAAATTATATATTGAAAGAAAAATGAACATAATCATTTTTCTTAACCTTTATACCTTTTGATGTTCTTGGAGTTCTTGGACTTTTGTTCTTGACAAAAGGATTAGATAGCTTTCTTTGCTCTTTGATTGCTTCTAGTAAGCTCTTCTCTCTCTCTCTCTCTCAATATAGTAGTTGGTTAAATTTTGTGAAACCATCAAATGACCAACAAGCTCTTCTACTATAGAGTTTGCAATACCAAGGGTGGTTTGGTCTTTTAGGCAAACCTCCTCAAGCATATGCCATGCCTATGCGCTATCATGTGCTATCACATGCTACACATGTCATCCCCATGTCTCCCCATGTTCCCTATGGGCCCCTCATGGGTTGCCCCATGGGTTTAACCCACTCGTTAACCCATCGGTTCGATCCACGGGATTGGTTATTAAAATTAATTCAAATTGGACACATTTACTTCGTATAAAATTCGTATTATACGTTGTATTAACTCTCGTATCCTCTTCGTATTATACTCATATAATATCTAGTATTATACTCGTATAATATATAGTATTATACTCGTATTTATTCCATATAATAATCATTATTATTATAATTAACCAATTTATTCTTATGTTTTACTTTCCCTAACCCCTAGGGTTTTAAGTCCTTACGTGAAAACTTCATGAGCCATAACAGAAATATTATTAGATATTTCATCTTATCTTAAAATCCTATCATTACGTGTTTCTCGGAAATTTAAAAATAATTTTTGAGCAGAAATAAATAAATAGTAATTTTACTAAAATTCCTCTTAAAACTTTTATTTTCGTCTTGGAAATTCAAATCATTTATTTCCAGACGTAGCCAGAATCCTAAACACATTCGCATTCTCAAGATCATAGAACGACCTTTAAATAGTTTACTCGGTTTAATAAATATATAATTAAATTTTATTCAATAAATTCAAATAAATTTTATTTACATAAAAATCCGATTTTTCTCGGGCGTTACATTCTCCCTTCATTATAATAATTTTGTCCTCAGAATTTCTATACAAGTTAGTCAAATAGATGAGTATAAGCTTCCTTCATCTTGTCTTTGAGTTCCCATTGTAGACACTAAAAATTTCGATTTCTTTGTACTAACCTTTGCAGAAGGGCAAAAGAGTAATTTTACTTCGAAGACAACCCCAAGGTAGGGCAAAAGAGCCAGGTCATCCTTGAGACGACCCCGCTGAAAGATTCAAAGGACCAATGACGTCCAAACATGTCGTGAACCGAACATGGATCGCCAAGCTGAGATAGTGTCTGCGGGAAACCAACTCAGCAAACCTCGAAATGCGTGCCATCGACGATAAACCAGCTAACTACCGTCGGGAACCAGAAGATACTTCTCAGCTATCAGTGTCATCTTCTCGGACACCGAATCAGTCAGACTCTATTCTATTCCGTCGTATTCTACACAAGCTTTCTGAAAGTTCGATCTGCACAGGTTAACTTCCTCCGAACCAGGACCGAAGGAGTGCACTTCGAGACGGTGGGCCCCACCTAGCCCAGTAGCATACATATATGCGGCTAGCCACACACATGTATGCAGCTAGCTCGGACAGCTTAAAACCCCCACATTAGTTCATTTAGAAGAGAGAGAGATAGAGATAGTTTTAGAGAGATAAAAGAAATTTTGGAGAAAGAAGGGCTCGGGTTTGGCATATAAACACCAACTTGAAGCTATTTCATCTTGTTTATCATCACCTTGAAGCCCCGGGAGTGTTCCACGTTGATCACAGTAGTTAAAATGCTTGTTCACGCATCCCCTAAGGTGAAAAACGTACTTTCTAGCCATGTTCTTTGTAAATCTTGCTTAATATACTAGATTGATGATATATATTGTTTAAATGTAGTTAATCTTGTTATTTATAAGTATATTGTGTAATAGTTGATATATATTACATTTTTATCGGTTATATTGTGCTTATTACGTTGCAAATCGAGTACGGAGGCTAGATCTACCTAGATTTAAGCCGAATCTGGCCTTTGAGAGGTTATTGAGCATGAAGCTTTAACCTGTGTGTTAGATCATTTTAGATCCATGGTAGATCTACGTATTTATTACTTTAAATGGTCCCGGTTACCTTGTATATCCCTAGATTTGTATCTAGAGGCGAAAGGGGACTGAAGTGGCTTGAAAAGGTGATTTCAACCTATGAAATCATCTAATATCAAAGTCGAGGAAATTGTATATATGTATTCCCGCATAAAGAATATGAGCCTAAGAATCCAGGTGTTGAGATTCGCAAATGGATCCCGACTTGATTCCCACGATGGACCAGTTTTGATGATGTAATGTTTAAATAGCGTAAATATCATTCTATATGTATTATTTGGATCTTGAAGACGAGCTCAAGGGGTTAGTCCCGAGAAGTCGGATTCAAGTTCCCGTTATAGTGAAAACTTTAATTGTGGGTGCTCGATTTCATCGAGATGGCTTTCATGCCTGATGATGATCTGACCCTTTTTGACGATTTTTACATGCATACCATCAAAATGATTTCTAATAAAACCACACAGATTTTTCAATCATAATAAAGTGGTTCGGGGTAGATCACCTTATGAACGTAAAGATAAAAGGAAGTGTCGAAGTCCTCGATTCCTAGTCGGGCAAAGGATTTGAAAATCTTGTTTTCCAAAACATCAGTTCAATTCATATCTCTTATTAAAAATAAACTTTCTGTCAAATCAAATCCTTCGCACCTCGGCGCAAAAGAGGTACAACACTACTTGCAAGTAACCCTAAATAAAGACTTAGAATAAAAATGACTAAAGCTTTCCAAATAAAGTACACACACACACATACACACTTTAGGCACAGAAAATTAATAAGATGCGGTACCGTGTTTTCACGGGAGACGGGGTTGCCTAACACCTTCCCCCCGCTTAACTGTGATAACCCAAAAATTTATAAAATCTTAAATGATTAGAATAAAGGTTAAAGAATAAAACCTAGACTGAGAATTTGAGAATTTATTTAAAAATTTTAGATAAAACCTATATGGTTTACTATTTGAATGAGAATAGAGAAAATATGGGTTAAAAATTCCAAACCCTATAAATGAGTTATATGTAATTGAAGGAATGTTAAGAATGAGGTATTGTGATACCTATAAATTTAGATGTGAACTGAATAATGTAATAAATGTTATACTGATGCATATGAAAATTTTATTATGGGAATAAAAATTCACATGAAGAGATACTACGAGGTTAAACGAAGATGAGTATATGTATAGAAATATATATATACTTAGTAAGGTGCTATATATTTTAGCAAGATGAATGATTAATTAAGTTAAGGATATAAGAATCAAGTTAAGACTATGTTAGCAATTACCAGAGCTTAAATGTTGGCCTTGACTAACAAATAAGAACATGAATAAGCATAAGTCTATTAGCTAATATAATTAGCAATAAAAATGGAGTAAGTTAAAACTCAAAATTTGAGTTAGAGATAGACTTTTGAAGCACGGACTGCTCAGTTGCGTTCGGAACATCAAGTTTAGTCAGAAAGGACAATAAACACAAAATATGTAAGGGTTTGACTTTTTGGTCAAAGTCAACAGTTGACTTCTATGGAGAAAAATCTAATTGGGTTATGTAAGTTAATTGATATTATTAATATATGAGAATGTGTTTATATTAATAATATTGTATAAGAGTCCAAATGATAATTTATTTCATGTACTAAGGAGAATAAATGGTTTAAACAAGTCCATTAGTTTAATTAAGCATGGGACTTGCAGATAAAGTGATTAAAGGAAATTAAGTTATTAAACTAGCCCAATATATCTTGTATGGGACAAGTATTTTGATGTCCCAATTTAATTGTTGGTGGAAGCCCAAGTTCATTTTAACTAGTAAACAAAATAGAATTAATTTGGAAGCCCAAAGTGAATTAATCAAAGCCCAAAATCTTAGCCCAATTAAGAGAGGACTTATTTGACTTCTTGTAAGCTAAATGAGGAATTAAAAATTAAACCAAAGTGGGAAGAAGAGCACAAAAATTCGGCCATACGGGGGTAAAATGGGGAGAATTTGTAACTTTATTAAGCTTGCCCAAAATCTTGGTTATAATCTTTTGAAACTACCACCCAAGACATGTGTCACTCTACTAGCATGTCCAACACTTATGTTTAGTGAGTAAGCAACCTAATGAATGATGAAGAAAGATAATTAGTAGAAGAATACTATACTTTCAATTATACCAACTCCACTAACTTCATTTCATTTGAATCCTTACACTTCCAAGCTCCTTAGCTAGAGAAAAAGAAATATAGAGAGAGAAAGAGAGAGAGAGAGAGGTCCGGCCACTTCAAGAGGAAGAATAGGGTCTTGATCTTCATGCATGCTAAGCATCTAAGCTACTTGGAAGAAAAAGAAGGATAGTAAGAAGAACTAGGTATTGATTCTCATCATTTTCAAGTTTTGATTTCTTATTTGTTGGATTTTGATGAAACAAAGAGCCTTAAGTTTGATCTTTAAAAGCTCTTCATCTAAATGTGTACAAATGTTTTATATGATGATCAAAACATTTTCGAAGTTGAAAATAAGATCAAAAGAGATATTTGTACCAAATAGGTAGAGAAAGGCTCATGCATGCATGCACCAGGTAATTTTATATTAGATTCTTGTGATGCATGTTGAATATGGTTAATATCATGATTAGAATGTTAGACATTGAGTTTAACAAGTGAAACTTGTGGATTTATATGGGAAAATAGGAATCCAACAATATTAAATGGACCTAAATCCGAGATGTAGATCTCGAGATATAAGCTTTTCCGTAAAGGACCCTAAATTTTGAAAACAAACCAACTGTTGTAACCGTCCTTGCTGATCAGTCACTTTAACACTGATTTTCGGGACCTAAACTGATCAGAAATTGATGTTTGATAATTAAAAATTGGATTTCAGGAATATACGAATCCAACACCTCTAACGGAACCTAAATCCGAGTTGTAGGCTTCGTTCTACAAGCGTTTCTGTGAAAGACCCCAAATCTAAAATTTTGGGCGAAAATTAGAGTAACAATATGAAGTGAAATGAAAGTGAGTTATTAAAATAAATAACATTAAAGCCACTACTGGGCTAGTAAGTTAATTACATATAAAGTGAAATATAATTAAGTATTTAATTCTTATTTAAATGATGTTAAGTAATAATTAAAATGAGTTAGTGAGAATAAAATAACTATTTATTATTTAATGGAAATCGAATAATAATTAGAGTTTAACAAATAATTAATTATTATTTAATTAATATTAAATAATGATTAAAGAGTATTTGAGTAAGATTAAGTAATAATGAAGTAATTACTTACTTACTTTGACATGAAAGTTTATATAATTAATTATTTATTAATTAAATAATAAATAAAGATGAATGTTAATTAATTATTCTTTCATTAATAATAAGGAATAATTAAAGAAGAATGAAGTGAATAAATTAATTATTATTTATTCATGGATGATGGATTTATTAATTATTATTTAAAAACAAATAATAATTTAATTGTCCGTTATTTACTTAACATTAAATAATGAGGAGTTATAATTGGTTATTAGCAAGTAATAACTAACGGTAAATAGTTAATTACTATTTAACAAATATTAAATAGTAATCGAAGGAAGAGGTGGTAACAATTGAAAGAAATTAAATAACTCCTTAGTGAAACAATTATAATAAATTGTTTAAAGAACTAATAAGTGTTTAACACTTAAGGAAAGCCTTATTAATTATTAAATCATTAACCTAAGATCGATTAAATATCTTATAGGATTAATGATAGTACATTAGATGTATGTACCTTGTGATTATATTATTGGTTAGATAATAATATGAGTAAGCATATTAATGAACAATTATACGCAGTACTAATTGATAGATCTATATTCTCAATGTTAAGTCATTCAAAGAGTGTTAATTAAAGCTAGTAAGCTGTAGCTCGTCAAACAGACAAGTTTCCTAACTCAAACTCGAGTTATTATTTTTCAAGCATGCTGGTGGATAAATATTGTTGATTTTTCCATATCCTGATGAATTATTGTGAATCGCACTTGTGCAAATTGAATTCCTGTTCTACTATTTATTGAACTGTGAATCGACTAAAGTTCTTTTATTCATGAATTGCTTGTGAGATGGATCTATGCTAGTTGGGTCAGCTAGATCAAGCATGTTCAAAATTTGTTAACTCAAATTCATTTTGAAGACTTAGTGCACGTTGCGTATGTTTATCAGGTATGAAAGGCTGCTCGCCTTCATTACCATAGGGTTCAGTTGAATTTGTTCATATTCATTGTTGGTCATTCATTATTATTGACTCGGTCATTCAGTTATGAAAAATTGATTTATATTCTTTCACAACTATCATATTGTTGAAAGTTTGTCAGCTTACTATTCTTTTCAATCATGATATATCTTCATTTGAACTTAAACTTGCTGGGAAAACTTGTTGCTCACCCTTGCTATATCATGATAACCAATTTCAGATTAAGACAAAGGCTTGAAGAAGGGCACAGTCAAGAGAAAAGTACAATAGTATAATATTGTTATGCATGGATAACTATTTAGTTATCTTATGTAAACCTTTTTGATTGGTAAATGTATGTATTCAGTTAAGGTTAATAAACGTAGGGAAATGTTATAGAATCATGTGAAATAAACAATATATGTTTATATGTTCCGCATTAGATGATAGAATGTGTATGAAGATGAAATACCGTAACGCACCGAATCCGAGGTTAGAGGACCCGGGTTTAGGGGCGTCACAGGTTGGTATCAGAGCTGATAGGTTATAAACCTTAGGTAGGTGTACCTTAGGCTATAACCACAAAGATGAGAATGAGGAATAAACTCAAATAGAGTTTAAGTGATAAGAAATGAATTCAGGAAATTCATTATCATGTTAAGAAGATTATAAATAAGATTCAAAGAAGAATCTTGAAGAATTATAAAGATGAGAATTCAGAGTTACCTGACTCCAATAATAAAGAAGAAAGTGATAATAAATAGATAAATTCTATAAAATGAAAAGTGTAAAATCATAATATAATATGATTAAGGGAAAAACGATCGTAAAATAGAACGATCATGAGATAGAAAAGAAACGTAATATAACACGATTGTAAGATAAGATCACAACGTGATTCGATGAGGTCTTAAAAGGACAGATAATCGATCTATAGAGTGAAGACTTTATAACAGAAGGGCTATACAAATATGGTACTATGAAATAGTACGAGTTAAACTCAAAAGAGTTGAAAAGGATGATATACGGATTAAATGAAATTCGTATTGAGCTAAGAAGAGAATGTACTATGAGATAGTACGAGATAAACTCATGAGAAGTTATAAATGATGAGATACAAAAAAAATCTCTATCAAGCATAAAGCGAGAAGTTATGAGCAAGTTAGAGTTATGTGGAAATTCAATTGAGGACTCATATTAGCAGTTGAGTTGTATGATTCCTTGTGTAGGTGGGGAATTTATGCTTGGTTTTAGAACCACTTAGCTTCCTATACTAATATAGTGGTTGAGTTCAACAATTCCTTATATGGGCAGGGAGTTGTCCTTGGTCTAACAAACCACTTAGCTTCATGTATTTATTAGTGGCTGAGTTGACCAATTCCTTGTATGGGAAGGGAATCGTGTTAGGTTCGACAACCACTTAACTTCTTACAATGATAATCATTGAAATATTGATGTCACGTTATTCACTATATGTATGCTGAGAAGGTGATTCTTTTCTCATGTGTTTGACGGATAGGGAGAGAATATAAGAATAGGTACGAGTTCTTAAAACTCATAGTTATGGTAAGTTCGTGACTCATAATTTTGTGGTATGTTTTTGAACCCCTAAGCGTATGGATAGTTCATGATTGGTTCTTAAACTGCGTATTGCTAGGACAAGTTCCTAAACTAATATTATTTTAGAAAGTTCCTGAACTAATAACGTGTAGTATGTTTGATGAACTATACTGGGGTATAGAAAAGTGATGGACGAAGAATGAAGAAATGTTAAAATCTAATGGTGATAGAATAGATAAAATGATTAAGCAATTGATTATTAGAGAAATTAAAGTTGATGATGGAAGCATAGGTATTCCAAATCTTCTTGCTGTGCTAGACTTTAAATTTTTGACATCAAGCTAAATTCGCACTGATGTGCCTTTCAAAATAAAATGAATTTTGTTATCAGCAACACATGGTTACAATTGTGTAGAAGTGGGCATCGTACCACTAACACATCGTTAGATGTTGCGGCATAATACCATCAAAAATGATTTTGCAATGGTTTTGAGCTGTTTAAAGAAGAGTCTACGCTAATTATTTCAGCTAGACAAAAATAATTTGAGATGTCAAAATGTATTTTATTTATCATCAATGCATCATGGAACCTGATGCAGAATGAAAAAAATGATGGAGTTATCAATGTAGAATTACCTAGGGTTGTATGTGATCTAAGGATCGTAAGGCCACTTTGGTACGATGTAGTATGACTAGTTATAAAATGACGAAATCCTCAAACGGACTGTGAATACAGTGCGGCATCATGACGTCATAAAATAATTTTTAGAATTTTAAAAGGAAAGTTAAGTGCCAATTAAATTTGGCTAGATATAGGTTTCGATTGATGTTCGAATTATTGGTATACGTCTAACCTAATTAATGCAGCTAGACAAAATGTTTATGAAGATTCAAGTATCTCTTTGAAAATTTATCCCGAACCAAATTGTGTTTGTACGGACTCTGATGTTAAGACTGAGGTGAACAACCCCGATAGAAAAAAAATTGGGATATATCGGTTGATGATATATTCCAATCTAATATCGCATATAGTTGTTCCGAAAACTAAGGTGCAATATGTTGATCACCTAACGTGTCCGACAAGGTAGTTTACCTTCTTTGTGATTGTAAACATACCTAGTAGAGAATGTTTACGGTATGAAGTATGGAGGTGAAGTACCTTTAACCTTTTCAGAGGTTGAATACTTTTTTTCGTAATTGAAAAAGGTAGCAGGATAGTAATACCCCTAAACCTCAAAGTTTATGGTTTATATGACTCCTCAGCATGATATGAAAATTCTTACTCTTTACAGTGATGGGGTGATAGTATGTGATGATAGGTACGACATAGTGTAAACTCATTACTTATGTGTAGAATCTGATATGATTGAATAAAGGTTATTGTGATAACCTAGTTTTGATGAATAAATGGGGATATATTGGTTGATGATATATTTCAATCTAAGAACGCATATAGCCATTCCGAAAACTAAGGTGCGATAGGCTGATAACCTAATGTACTCGACTAGGTAGTGTACCTTCTTCGTGATTGTAAAGAATACCTAGTAGAGAATGTTTACGGTATGAAGTACGGAGGTGAAGTACCGATAAACCGGAGAGTTCACGGTCTATCTGACCCTTCAGACAAATATGAAAAGTTTTCAATCCTTAGAGAGAAGTCATAGAAGAATGTGATGATAGAATAGAAATCCTCAGAGGAGGAGATTCTAAAGGTTAAATAAATAACCTAGTTTTGATAAATAGAATGAGCAGTGATTAGTAGACTGAAATTTCGAGGACGAAATTCTTAGAAGAAGGGGTGAATGTGATAACCCGAAAATTTATAAAATCTTGAATGATTAGAATAAAGTTAAAGAATAAAACCTAGATGAGAATTTTAGAATTTATTTGAAATTTTTAGATAAAACCTGTATGATTTACTATTTGAATGAGAATAGAGAAACTATGGGTTACAAATTCCAAACCCTAGAAATGAGTTATATGTAATTAAAGGAATGTTAAGAATGAGGTATTGTGATACTTATAAATTTCGATGTGAACTGAATAATGTAAGAAATGTTATACTGATGCATGTGGAAATTTTATTAAGGGAATAAATTTTCACATGAAGAGATACTATGAGGTTAAACGAAGATGAGTATATGTATAAAATATATATATATATATATATATATATATATACTTAGTAAGGTACTATATATTTTAGCAAGAAAAATGATGAATTAAGTTATGGATATAAGAATCAAGTTAAGACTATATTAGAAATTAGCATAGCTTGAATGTTGGCCTTGACTTACAAATAAGAAGATGAATAAGTATAGAGCAATAAAAATGGAGTAAGTTAAAACTCCAAATTGGAGTTAGAGATAGAATTTTGAAGCACGGACTGCTGGATTGCGTCCGGAACATCAAGTTTAGTTAGAAAGGACAATAAAGACAAAATGTGTAAGGGTTTGACTTTTTGGTTAAAGTCAACAGTTGACTTCTATGGAGAAAAGTCTAATTGGGTTATATAAGTTAATTGATATTATTAATATATGAGAATGTGTTTATATTAATAATAATGTATAAGAGTCCAAATGATAATTTATTTCATGGATTAAGGAGAATAAATCCTTTAAACAAGCCCATTAGTTTAATTAAGCATTGGACTTGTAGATAAAGTGATTAAGGGAAATTAAGTTATTAAACTAGCCCAATATATCATGTACGGGACAAGTATTATGATTGCCCAATTTAATTGTTGGTGGAAGCCCAAGTTCATTTTAACTAGTAAGCAAAATAGAATTAATTTGCAAGCCAAAAGTGAATTAATCAAAGCCCAAACTCTTAGCCCAATTAAGAGACAACTTATTGGACTTCTTGTAAGCTAAATGAGGAATTAAAAATCAAACCAAAGGGGGAAGAAGAGCCCAAAAATTCGGCCCTATGGGGGTAAAATGGGGAGAATTTGTAACTTTATTAAGCTTGCCCAAAATCTTGGTTATAATCTTTTGAAACAACCACCCAAGACATGTGTCACTCTACTAGCATGTCCAACACTTATGTTTAGTGAGTAAGCAACTAAGTGAATGATTAAAAAAGAGAATTAGTGGAAGAATACTACACTTTCAATTATACCAACTCCACTAACTTCATTTCATTTGAATCCTTACACTTCCAAGCTCCTTAGTTAGAGAAAAAGAAATATAGAGAGAGAAAGAGAGAGAGAGAGGTTCGGCCACTTCAAGAGGAAGAAAAGAGTCTTGATCTTCATGCATGCTATATATCTAAGCTACTTGGAAGAAAAAGAAGGATAGCAAGAAGAACTAGGTATTGATTCTCATCATTTTCAAGTTTCGATTTCTTATTTGTTGGATTTTGATGAAACAAAGAGCCTTAAGTTTGATCTATAAAAGCACTTCATCTATATGTGTAAAAATGTTTTATATGATGATCAAAACATTTTTGAAGTTGAAAGTTAGATCAAAAGAGAGATTTGTACCAAATAGGTATAGAAAGGCTCATGCATGTATGCACTAGGTAATTTTATGTTAGATTCTTGTGATGCATATTGAATATGGTTAATACATGATTAGAGTGTTTGACATTTAGTTTAACAAGTGAAACTTGTGGATTTATATGAGTTCATATGATGAAGTTTGGAAAAAGGAAGTTAGATGGATTTTTGAAGAAATTTTTATTTAACTAGTGTGCTATGACATGTGCATGTTGAAATCTACAATTGATATTTGAGGTTTTCTTTCTTGATATGATAGACACATAAGTTAAGGGAAAAACCCCTTTGGAATCACTCAAATATGTTTAAAACTGATTTCCAAGTCCCAAACTACCCAACTGTTCTAAACATGTTACTGATCAGTCACTTTTGGACTATTTTCGGTAACCAAAACAAGCTCAAATTTGATGGTTGATATATGTAAAATGTATTTTGGGAAAATACAAACCCAGCGATACTAAATGGACCTAAATCCGAGATGTAGATCTCGAGATATAAGCTTTTCCGTAAAGGACCCCAAATTTCGAAAATGAACCAACTGTTGTAAACGTCCTTACTGATCAGTCACTTTAACACTGATTTCCAAGTCCTAAACATAGCCGAAATTTATGTTTGATAAATTAACATTAGAGTTCAGGAAGATACAAATTCAACGCCTCCGACGGAACCTAAATTCGAGTTGTAGGCTTCGTTCTACAAGCGTTTCCGTAAAGGACCCCAAATCTGAAATTTTGGGCGAAAATTAGAGTAACAATATGAAGTAAAATGAAAATGAGTTATTATAATAAATAACTTTAAAGCCACTAATGGGTTAGTAAGTTAATTACATATAAAGTGAAATGTAATTAAGTATATAATTATTATTTAAATAATGTTAAGTAATAATTAAAATGTGTTGGTGAGAATAAAATAACTATTTATTATTTAATGGAGATCGAATAATAATTAGAGTTTAACAAATAATTAATTATTATTAAATAATGATTAAAGAGTATTTAAGTAATAATGAAGTAATTACTTACTTATTTTGACATGAAAGTTTATATAATTAATTATTTATTATTTAAATAATAAATAAAGATGAATGTTAAATAATTATTCTTTCATTAATAATAAGGAATAATTAAAGAAGAATGAAGTGAATAAATCAATTATTATTTATTCAAGGATGAGGGATTTATTAATTATTATTTAAAAACAAATAATAGTTTAATTGTCTATTATTTAATTAACATTAAATAATGAGGAGTTATAATTGGTTATTAACACGTAATAACTAAAGGTAAATAGTTAATTATTATGGAACAAATATTAAATAGTAATCGAAGGAAAAGGGAGGTAATAATTGAAGGAAATTAAATAACTCCTTAATTAAACAATTATAATAAATTGTTTAAAGAACTAATAAGTGTTTAACACTTAAGGAAAAACTTATTAATTATTAAATCATTAACCTAAGATCGATTAAATATCTTATAGGATTAATGATAGTACATTAGATGTATGTACCTTGTGATTGTATTATTGGTTAGATAATAATACGAGTAAGCATATTAATGAACAATTATACGCAGTACTAATTGATAGATCTACATTATCAATGTTAGGTCATCCAAATAGTGTTAATTAAAGCTAGTAAGTTGTAGCTCGTCAAACAGGCAAGTTTCTTAACTCAAACATGAGTTATTAATTTTCAAGCATGCTTGTGGAAAAATATTGTTAATTTTTCCACATCCTGATGAATTATTGTGAATCGCACTTGTGCAAATTGAATTCTTGTTCTACTATTTATTGAACTATGAATTGACTAAAGTTATTTTATTCATAAACTGCTTATGAGATGGATCTATGCTAGTTGGGTCAGCTAGATCAAGCATGTTTAAAATTCGTTAACTCCAATTCGTTTTGAAGACTTAGTGCACGTTGCGTATGTTTATCAGGTATGAAAGGTTGATCACCTTCATTACCATAGGGTTCAGTTGAATTTGTTCATATGTATTGTTGGCCATTCATCATTATTGACTCGATCATTCAGTTATGAAAAATTGATTTATATTCTTTCACAACTATCATATTGTTGAAAGTTTGTCAGCTTACTATTCTTTTCAATCATGATATATCTTCATATGAACTTAAACTTGCTGGGCAAACTTGTTGCCCACCCTTGCTATATCATGATAACTAATTTCAGATTAAGACGAAGGCTTGAGGAAGGGCACAGTCAAGATCAAAGTACAATAGTATAATATTGTTATGCACGGATAACTATTTAGTTATCTTATGTAAACCTTTTTCATTGATAAAGGTATGTATTTAGTTAAGGTTAATAAATCTGAGAAATGTTATAGAATCATGTGAAATAAACAATATATATTTATATGTTCTGCAGTAGATGATAGAATGTGTATAAAGATGAAGTACTGTAACGCACCGAATCCGAGGTTAGAGGACCCGGGTTTGGGGGAGTCACATTAACCTAGCCCCCGAATTCCACGAATCTTGGGGTTCAAGACCAATCTTTTGGAGTCACATATTGGACCATATTTTGAAAACTATTAAAACTTGGATGAGTTGGTACATCCATTTAAATCATACCAACTGGCGACTCTGTCTCATTCGGTCCAATAATCAAAATTCAATAAATAAAATCAATCTTTTTAAAGTCGTCGACACTTATGTCAGTATCACTTTCCTAAAACATCACCCTTTAATAAAATCCATAGATATAGAGAATGGAAAAGGGTAAAACAAACAACACAAACTTAGGAAAGACAGACACATTCTCATCAAAAGATTTTTCCCGGCGTCGGCAGGTGGCGACTCTGCTAGGGTTTAAAGAGGGCTTAAGCTTCACAAACTGTCATCATATTACATGCGGTGAAGACGTGAATGTATATGAATGTATGTTGTGTGGTACCTCCATTAGGAGGAAATCCCGTCAGTTGTTTATTACTGGACTCCTCTAGGTGTTTCCATTATGAGTCTCAAGAAAGACACCACTCAGATCCGCTCCAATTGAAAAATGGATGTTTTCATCAAGTAAATTGTGAAGATCTTGGAACCAATTTCAAAAATCCCGTGAGAGTAACCCTAAGATAGGTCAGCCTCTCATAAACCAAATGCGTGGTAGGCTTGTTCATGCCCTATTTACTCTTTCGCGTATATAAATGGCAATCATCTGAAACTATCATTTGTACGTCTTTTATATCCTATCATCAACTCGACTAACTCGTTGTGTTGCAGAAAAAGATTAAAAAACCATTAAACTGATGCATATCATATCATGCATCTCTGTCCACCAATATTCAGTCTAAAATAAATATTGGTTTTGTGCAGATTGGTCCTGGAACTCGATTTTGAGTCAAGAAGGCCCGTTCACCACCATTTAAGATGGCTGAAGGAAGCTCATCTGAACCCATCCCTATATCTCGAGATGAATTCGAGGAGTTTAATAAAAAGATAGCCGAGATGATGACCCTATTGAGAGAACAGTGCAAAGTATCTTAGCAACCTAAGCATAAGAGTCAAACTGAATCCTCTGTGCAAGGAGATATGGAAATACCAGAAAAGGACGGTGATATCCAGATGTCCACACCTATCTCTCCCCACGATTTGGAAGTATCCAAGGAGGCCCCCATCCAGAAGACGACACGGGAAATTATAGACCTCCGAGAAGATAAAGAAACTAGATATATCAGGAGGAAGGTTAGACAGATGGAGGATGCCATCAAGTATATGAAATGTACAGGATCCCATGGGAGTGTGAATTATTTGGATTTGTGTATTTTCCAAAAAGCAAGATACCCGGATAAGTTTTAAATCCCAGAGTTCGAGAAATACAATGGATTAGGGGATCCCTATACTCACTTAAAAGTTTACATAGGTGAGCTTGGAACCAATGTCGAGGATGAAAACCTTAGGATGCAACTATTCTAGAAAAGCCTTATCGGTGAAGCCCGAACTTGGTACGCTCGAATAGATAATTCCAAAGTCAAGGTTGGGAAGATTTTCCCCATGCTTTCCTCAACCAGTATAGTTTCCAATCCCAGATGGCACCTGATCGCTACCAGGTTACCAAAGTCAAAAAACTGAGCAATGAGTCGTTTAGAGAATATGCACAGTGGTGGCGGCGAATGGCGGCCCAAGTTAACCCACAATTGGATGAAAGTGAAAAGTGAGATCGTGACAACTTTCATTAACATACAAGAAGCCCCTTTCTATGAGAGAGTCCTCGTCGGGTTAGGAAAATGCTTCTCCAAAATGATCAAACATGGGGAAATGGGTTTGAAGTCTGGCAAAATTAAGGATCTCACTGCATTGGAAGCCATAACCGAGCACATACAGTCAGGAAACTATGTAAGCGCTCCCAAAAGTGTATCGAAGAGGAAGGAAGAATATGTCTCTTTGGTATTGCAAGGACAATCTACCAACAAGAGCCCTAATTCGTTTATCCAGAAGCAGACCTCTTATCTTGTGAATTCCCGAAACCCTACAACATTGAAGGTTAGGGAGAACAAGCGAAGAAGGATATTAACCCCTTTAGGAGACTCTTTGGAGAATATATTGGCACTATTGATCGCCCGAAAGAAGATCATTGAGCTAGCTCCAACTTCTGATCCGAACGAAAGGTAATTTGATCCCAACAAGAAATGCGCTTACCATTCTATCTCATCAAGGCATGATACTCAGGAATATTGGACTTTAAAACACAAGATTCAAAATTTTATTAACAATAGGGAAATCATAGTCAAAGTGTCGGTGCATCCGAATGTCAACATCAACCCTTTGCCTCAATATAACGAGGAAGGAATCAACTTGATCGGTGGAGGAGCCAGGGAAAACCGTAAGTACCTGAGGAAGCTAGGGGAAGCACCCTCTGCGAAGGACCCCCGAAGAGAAGTATGGGTTGGAGCAAGACTTGGCCTCGATTAAAGCGCGAGTTGATCAGTTGGCAGATTTGGTCGTATACCAACAATAGTTGACCCGACAGCTAATAAACCAAGTCTTACCAAAGACAACTGACACTATATATGTCCAAGATCTCCCAACCTCAAGAAGGATCAAATTTGCTGTAAAGAGCAGAACAAATGGACAAAAAAGATGGCCAGGGAAGCTAGACTTCAAAGTCGACGAGAATTTGCAGTTAAACGAAAATTCGCTCCATTGGGGCAGTCCAGGGAGGAAATTTTGTGCACCTTGTTTGAGGAAGGAAAGATCCCAAAATTTCTACCACCGTTCGATTTGCGATTAAAGTGTTTCGATCCTTCTAGATCCTGCCTCTATCACTCGATTACCCCTAGACATTCCACGGAGGAATGTTGGGCCCTGCGACACTTAATTCATAATTTGATCGAGTTAGGATAGCTGGAATTAATGAATAAAGCTGAGATCTTCTTTGAGGAAGAGATAATCTACCCTCGAGGGGCAAGGAATTTGGAGGGGATGGTAGTTGTTATCCTTTGCATAGAAGGAGCGTCTGGCGGACCCATAACCATAAAAAGATTATATGGGTAGGGAAACAAGGCTAATCTCGAGATACCGGCGCCAAAACCTCTGATGCTGGCTCCTTGACCGCAACTCCCAATTTAGAGCCTAAAGAATATACCATGGAATTATGGAGAAGGCATCAAATTGACACCCGATTGTATAGCTATCGTACCTAAGGAGAATTTTCTTTACCTCCCGGGGCGTTTATTGAAACTGATAACCAAGGTATTGGGGAAGGTATTAACAGGAAAGATAGCAGAATTCCTCCTTAAGATGGGGCACGGCGAAGCAAGGACGGTGAAGTAGTTGGAAGCGAAACCACATCAAATCTCCATTCTGCATTTAGTATTGGCTTCTGACGATCATCGTCAAATTCTAATCCAAGTATTGGAGGAGGCACACTTGCCTAAAACCATTGATACTGAGAAATTCCAGCACCTGATTAGCCATATATTCTACAGTAATATGATATCATTTATTAATGACGATATACCGGCCGAGGGAAACTGGGCATCATAGACAATTGCATTTCATTGTCTTATCATCTGGATATGTGGTATGAGGTGGTGCTAATTGATGCCGGATCATCCTTGAACATCTGTCCACATGATACTTTGGATAGGATGAAGATCGACCCAAATCAGATTCGGGAAAGCCATGTAGTGGTACGAGCATTTGACGTATCAAGAAGAGATACAGTTGGGGAAATTTCACTTTCGGTAGAGATTTGCCCGTTCACCTTTAATATACCTTTCCAAATCCTGAAGATCATTACCGGATATAATCTATTATTGGGACGACCATTGATCCACATTGCTGGGGCTGTTCCTTTAACTCTTTATCAGCAATTGAAGTACATTGTCAACATCAATTTAGTCAGTATCAGTGCAGAACCTGATTATCTTATCCATAATCTGGGAGATATGCCCCTGATTAGCGTGAAGGAAGGTATTGAGCCCGCCAGTTTTTAAGCCTTTGAAGTAAGCAATCCACGATACCACTCAGTGGGTGCGCCAGTATTAACTCCCCAGATATCTCCAGAAGTGATGGCAGTTGGCCAAGAAATGCTTTTCAGAGGATATCGACTAGGTCGATGATTGGGTAGAAATGGCCAGGGAGTAAAGAACCCGATCCACATACCCACGCAGTTGGGAAGGGCTGGATTAGGATACTCTGGTGGATACAAACATCGAAATCCTCACAAGCACATGCCAGTTAACTATCTAATTCATCTCAAGCCAGACCTTAGCACAGTCGGATTTAAAGAGCCATTGAAGAAGGTCCCCGTTATTATCTCAAACCTCCTGATCCCTAAAGTCAATCAGAACGGATATAAGGAGATTGGTGATGAAGAGCCTCTAAAGGATGCTACTCGGATGGCCAAAGATAAGACGTTTCTAGATGAGATTCAGTTACAATTTGTGAGCGGCTTTTGCCTTCCTAAAGATGACCTGTAGAAATCCAAAGGGGCAGACCTGTCGTATGATCAACCCATCCTCCCGGTCCTTAATGGGGGAAGTGTGAAAATCCCGAAGGAGGATCTAGGGACTTGTTCCAAATCTTTTATGGTCATCCTGGAAGACGCCGACAACTACACAACCTGTCTATCTTAGTTATCCCCCAGGATCTCAATACCAGTAATTGGGCGGTCTCCCCTCAGATCGTCCAAAAATGGTAAATATGAAAGTGATCGTTAATAGGGAGCTATACCTTTTTAAATTTATGTCTATTTTTTTTATCTGCAACTTGTTATTTCCTGTGGTCATATCAACTAATGAATCCTTTTGTAATTGACAACCGTTTGTATATATTTAGTAATCAAGTTTTTTGTCTCAGGTTTCCAAATTTGAGTATTTCTTGCCATGTCCGTAACTTGCCAAATTTGAGTAATGATTACGATTTCGATATAAATTTAGACTTTGACTTGATGGGGATCGAGCAAGAGGAAGTGGATGATGACGAGGTGCCCGAGGAAATTAAAGCATGGGTCAAAGATAAACCTAAACCCAACCTTGATCAAACCACCACCATAAATATTGGAAACCCTTTACAATCCCCAAGAGATACAGATCAGAACCAACCTTCCCTCTAACCAAGAAAAAGAACTAATAAAACTCCTAACCCAATTCAAGGATGTTTTTGCCTGGTCTCATGAAGACATGATAGGTCTATCCACCGATATAGTTGTCCATCGACAACCAATCAACTAAGGCTTTAAATCTGTCAAGCCGAAATTAAGACGGTTGAAACCAGAATGGAGCCTGAAGGTAAAAGAAGAAATCATCAAACAGTTCAAAGCGGGAATCATCATGGTATCAACATACCCTGAGTAGTTGTCCAACGTTGTCCCAGTGCCGAAATCTGGGCGGAAGGTGCGAGTATATGTAGATTATCGAGATCTTAACAAGGCCAGCCTTAAAGATGACTTCCCAGTGCCGTTCATACATGTGTTAATTGACAATACAACATAGTTTAAAATGTATTCTTTTCTCAATTGCTTTGCCAGATATCATCAGATTATGGTTGCTGAAAAAAATAGGGAAAAGATCGCCTTCATTACCCCCTGGGGAACATTCTGTTATCGAAGACTATCTTTTGGCCTTACCAATGCTGGTGCTACTTATAAGAGGGTCATGATGACCTTATTTCACGATATGATGCATAACGAGATCGAAGTGTATGTGGATGATATCATCGTGAAGTCCAAAGAGGCCGATGACCATTGCTCCCATCTTCAAAAGTTGTTTGAACGACTCCGCAAATTCAATTTGAAGTTAAATCCAGCGAAGTGTGTTTTTGGTGTGAAGTTAAACTCCTGGGATTTCTTGTGAGCAACCGGGTCATTGAGTTGGATCCTGCCAAGATCAAAGACATCACAGAGATGCTCGAGCCAAAGAACGAGAATGAAATTCGAGGCTTCCTGGGAAAAATAAACTTCATCAGCCGGTTCATATTGCAGTTGACAGCAACCTATGAACCTATTTTCAAATTGTTAAGAAAGAACTCCTTGGGAAAATGGAATGAAGACTGCCGGAAAGCTTTTCACACCATCCAAAAGACGTTGATTGAAGCACCTATCTTGGTACCCCTAAAGGATGGAATTCGTTATTCATGTATATGTCAGTCAATTCCAACGCTATGGGTTGCTTATTGGGGCAAAAAGATGATATAGGGAAAGAAAGGGTGATTTATTATCTCAGTAAACGCTTCAGCTGAGGAGAGCAAAAATACTCCCTGATAGAAAATACCTGTTGTGCATTAGCTTGGGCAGCCACGAGGTTACAACATTACCTACATGGCCATACAACTTATCTCATCTATAGGATGGATCCCTTGAAATACATCTTCAGCAAGCTGGTGTTGAACTGTAACGATTGAAATTTTATATGATAATTTTAAATATTTATTGAGTTAAATAAATATTTTGTGTGATTTATTTATTGAGTTGAATAAATAAATTATGTGATTTTGTGGAATGATTTAATTAAGTGTTATATATTAATTAAATAAATATTTAATATTTAATTTAATTGATGTATATTAATTTTTAGTATAGTTATAATTTAATTGAGATAATTAAATTAGATTAATTATGTGTTAAGTGTTACATAAATTAAAATTAGCGAGTAATTATAATTATGTGACAAATTTTTATGTGATTAATTGATGTTGAATTTTAATTGATTAAATTAGATGATAATATTTAATTAATTAAAGTGTAACATTAAAGTATGTGTTAAAAAGATTTATTAAAATAAAGAAAAGAGTTTTTAAATGGTTTTATTATTTTAAAAGGTTTTGCCAAACAGGGCCCTTGCACTAGCTTTAAACCCATTTTACCCAAACAAGGCTTTAGTTAATAAAACTAGTTTCTAAATTTACCTATTGCCAAACAAAGCCTTATGACTTTTGATTTTCAAAAGTTTTGTAACTGCTATATATTAAGTAGTGGTATAATTATTTAGCAGTTGTATATTATATAATTATGTTTTATATTATATATATATATATATATATATATATCAGTTATGTATATGTTATATTACGTTAGTTATAGAGATAGTCAGTGTTAGAAAAAGAGAGAAAAGAAAACAGAGAAAAGATAGAGAGGAAAGGAAGAAGAGAGAAGAAGAAGAGGACTTTTGAGAAATCCAAAGGAAAGCTTTACATCATCATCTTCATCTTTTCTCCTAGCTTTAATCAAGAGGTATTAATCTTAAATTTCAATTATATTTCTATATGTTCTTCACCAATATTTAGTTCTCTATAAAAGTTTAATTCTTCATGAACATGGTGATGTTGATGGATGAAAGTGATATGGTGTATATAAGTTGTTTGTAATTGATTAGTATGATAAATTAGATTGTTTAATTCATGCTTATATATTAAACATGAGGAGTTCATGTTCTTCAAAGAATTACAGTGAAAGTATTTTGAAATTTTATATATATATGGTTTTCTTTTAAAAATCAAAGGAGTTCATGTTTGATTGTTCATCTTTGTTTAAATTAATTGTGGATGATGATAGCATGTTTAAGAATTGATTTACTATGATTGAAATTGAGTGAATTGATTTAAAAACAAAAAAAAATACAGTGTTCAATTTCATGAAGAACACTTAACAATGGTTTTTCTTCAAAAAAATCATGAAATTGGTCTGTTACGGTTTGAGGGTAGAATTTGGGTACCACCAGTACCAGAGGTCAAAGAGGAGATTCTGAGCGAAGCTCAAAGTTCTAGATATTCTATTCATCTTGGGAGTACCAAGATCTCAGGAATCATTTCTGGCGGCCGAATATGAAGAGGGACGTTGCTGAATGTGTTGTAACGTGCCAGAAAGTTAATGTAAAACACCAGAGACCAAGTGGACTGCTACAACCATTAGAAATTCAAGAGTGGAAGTGGGAGCACATCACGATGGATTTCATGGTGGGTCTTCCAGTGACTCAGAAGGGATTTGATGCGATATGGATTATAGTGGATCGACTGACGAAGTCAGCCCACTTTTTACCAATCAGGATTAAGTACAACTTGGACCAGTTGGCGAAAATGTATGTGAAGGAAATTATTTCTCGACACGGCATTCCGGTGTCGATTGTGTCCGACAGGGATCTACGGTTCACGTCTAATTTCTGAAAGCGTTTGCAAAAATGTCAGGGAAAGCAGTTACGAATGAGTACGACGTATCATCCTCAGACTGATGGCCAGAGCGAAAGAACGATTCAAACGCTTGAGGATATGCTGAGAGCTTGTGTGATGGACTTCAAGGGAAGCTGGGATGATCATCTACCGCTGGTGGAGTTCGCCTACAACAATAGTCACCATGCGAGTATCGACATGCCACCTTACGAAGCATTATACGGCAGAAAATGCAGAACTCACTTGTGTTGGGATGAAGTTGGTGAACGTCAACTGTTGGGACCAGAATTGGTACAACAAACTGTCGAAATCGTGAAGCTGATCAGAACAAGATTAGTTGCTGCTCAAGATAGACAGTATGCCAATCTACATCGACAGAACCGAGAGTTCTTACAAGGAGGTTTCGTGTTCCTGAAAGTATCTCCCTGGAAGGGGAAGATTCGATTTGTTAAGAAGGGAAAGCTGAGTCCCCGATTTATAGGACCTTTTGAGGTGTTGCCAAAAGTTGGCAAGGTAGCTTACAAGATTGCATTACCTCCGGAGCTCGAGAATATACATAACGTCTTTCATATTTCTGTGTTATGACCTTACAAGCACGATTATAAACATATAATAAAATATGAACCTTTACAGTTTGATAAAGACTTAACATATGAAGAAGTGCATGTTCAAATAGTTGATAGAAAGGAACAAGTACTTAGGAATAAAGTGATACCTTCTGTTAAGGTAATCTAGAGGAACCATAGTGCCAAGGAAGCTACGTGGGAACTCGAAGATGTTATGATGAAGTCTTATCCGCATTTGTTTGCTTAACTTTCTATATATAACCTCTTATGTAATGATTATAGGGACAGGATCCTTTTAAGGAGGGAAGAATGTAATAGACAATTTTTTTTTGTGTGATTCTGGGGACAGAATCCTTTTAAGGAGGGAAGAATGTAACGATTGAGATTTTATATCATAATTTTAAATATTTATTGAGTTAAATAAATATTTTGTGTGATATATTTATTGAGTTGAATAAATAAATTATGTTATTTTGTGGAGTGATTTAATTAAGTTTTATATATTAATTAAATGAATATTTAATATTTAATTTAATTAATGTATATTAATTTTTAGTACAGTTCTAATTTAATTGAGATAATTAAATTATATGAATTATGTGTTAAGTGTTACATGAATTATAATTAGCGAGTAATTATAATTATGTGGCAAATTTTTATGTGATTAATTGATGTTGGATTTTAATTAATTAAATTAGATGAGTAATATTTAATTAATTAAAGTGTAATATTAAAGTATGTGTTAAAAGGAGTTATTAAAATAAAGAAAATAGTTTTTAAATGGTTTTATTGTTTTAAAAGGTTTTGCCGAACAGGGCCCTTGCACTAGCTTTAAACCCATTTTACCCAAACAAGACTTTAATTAATAAAACTAGTTTCTAAATTTACCTGTTGCCAAACAAAGCCTTATGACTTTTGATTTTCAAAAGTTTTGTAACTGCTATATATTAAGTAGAGGTATAATTATTTAGCAATTATATTATATAATTATGTTTTATATTATATACATATATCAGTTATGTATATGTTATATTACGTTAGTTATAGAGATAGTCAGTGTTAGAAAAAGATAGAAAAGAAAACAGAGAAAAGATAGAGAGAAAAGAAAGAAGAGAGAAGAAGAAGAGGACTTTTGAGAAATCCAAATGAAAGCTTTACACCATCATCTTCATCTTTTCTCCTAGCTTTAATAAAGAGGTATTAATCTTAAATTTAAATTATGTTTTTTTATGTTCTTCACCAATATTTAGTTCTCTATAAAAGTTTAATTCTTCATGAACATGGTGATGTTGATGGATGAAAATGATATGGTGTATATAAGTTGTTTGTAATTGATTAGTATGATAAATTGGATTGTTTAATTCATGCTTATATATTAAACATGAGGAGTTCATGTTCTTCAAAGAATTACAGTGAAAATATTTTAAAATTATATATATATATATATGGTTTTCATTTAAAAATCAAAGGAGTTCGTGTTTGATTGTTCATCTTTGTTTAAATTAATTGTGGATGATGATAGCATTTTAAGAATTGATTTACTATGATTGAAATTGAGTGAATTGATTTAAAAACAAAAAAATGCAGTGTTCAATTTCATGAAGAACACTTAACAATGGTTTTTCTTCAAAAACAATCATGAAATTGGTTGTTTGATGATGTGTTATAATGTTTATGTATGTTAGAATCATGTTAGAAGTTTTAAGTTTGTGTTTTCTATTAATTGATATGAATTGCATGAACTGGAATTAGAATTTGGTGTGGAAAAATAAGCCAAATTGGCTTTTTCTCTGCACAGTTCGCGAACTTGTCTGCGTTCGCTGGAAGGGGCCCGCCCCGGCTGGCCTATCAAAAGGGAAACCCCCGCCCCGGCGGGGGTGTGGCAGAAAAAAAAAGAAACTTGCTTTCTTTTGTATTTTGTAAAGCTAATTTTAGTAGTAACTTTTATAGCATGATTAAACATATATTAAAATGTTAAATTAATATTAATAAATTATAGTAATAAAATATAATTTGTGATTATAATTTTGAATAATTATAATTAGAGTAAAGGTTTAATTTAAATTATAATGATTATAGTTGATTAATTTTAATCAAGTGAATGATAATTTTTGAATTATAATTTATGTAATTATAATAAATGCATGATTAATTATAGATTATAATCTTGTGTATTATAATTCAATATTTGCATGATTAATTATAAATTATAATTTGTATAATTATAATTTAGTAAATGCATGATGTAGTTAATTAATTATAAATTATAATTTATTTATAATTTAATTAAATAAGATGTGATTATGATTTGAGTAATTATAATTAGATTAAATGTTTAAGTTATAATTCATTTAATTATAATTAATATGAAATACATAATTATTAATTGATTTAATTATGTGAACATGCTTATGTGGTATAATTAACTATGTGATGGTTAATTATTAAATTATTTAATTAAATAAGAATGAGTTAACCTAGAAAAGTTAACCAAATATGTGAGTTAGTTACGTGTTAACTAATTTAGATTATTGTGATTAAACATATGTGTAGGAAGTGTTAAAGAACGTGAATTATATTAGTAGCTTGCGCTTGAGACAAGTCTTCTAAACCATAAACTCGTTTATTTGTTTCAATTCAATTATTCATTGTTTGAGATTGTTCTTTTATTGGACAAGTATTTATTGAAAGTTCATGATATAATTAAAGTAACCTTGGCTTATTGTTCAAGCAAGGTTTGAAAATTCTTTTGAGTTGCTTTAAATTTATTTCTAAAGCATATGTTAGTTCGTAGTTCTTTCACTTACGAATTATTCCAGGTTATTGAAAGTCGATTCAACTAATCCTTAGTTGATGAACGTGAATTCTAAATTACCCTTGTAAGCTTATCCAAACCAAACTTTCTTTGGTTCGGACTTGAATTCAAATTACTGAGTTGAACAACCCTATTATTAGGGGAGGTTACTACACGTAAGTGTTAAGATGTTTATGCACAATACATGGTACGAAGGGCTGATCTCCCTAAGTACGGTTGGCCATGAAATGCTCGATCGTGGGTATCAGCTGGGTCAAGGGCTGGGTAAGAATGCACAGGGAATCAGGAACCCAATTTACATACCTGTGTAGTCAAGAAAGGCCTGGTTGGGCTACACCAGTTTTTTCAACCACCATAATCCCCACAAGAGGATTGCAAACCACATACTAATTTCCCTCATTCCAAACCTTATTGAGGCGAACTTCAAAGAACCTCGCAAAGACATATCATCCAAGGTGTCAATAATGTTGATTCCTAGAGTTAACCTGGTCAACACGGGAAAGGCTAAAGAGGTGGAGATACAGGTAGTAGGTGCCGAGAAAAGAGCCTGAGATCAAAAGCTTCTAAAAGAGATGCGGCTGCGATTTATGTATAAATTCAGCCTAGTTGAGGGTGATGCAAAGGACCCTCAGATATATATGGCTCATCGAGTAGTCGGCCCATCTTCCCTTTCATAAACAGGGAAGAAATGAACGTCCCCAAGGAAGATCTCGACGATGGGTCCAAACCTATGATGATTATTATTAGGGAGGACGACGCTCCTAATGACCCATCTATCCTGGCCATACCCGAGGATGTGACCACCAGTAACTAGACGATCACCCCACAGATCGTTCAAAAAGGGTAAAATGGGAGGATGATCTGCTCTCAGGGAGAATAGCCTTTCCTTTAAGTTTTACGTTATATTATCTGTAGCATGTTATTTAATTTTGTCAAATCAACTGTTGATTATTGCTGTATTTTGAAACCGTTATATATACTAAGCGATCCTGTTTTATTGTCAAGCCTTCAAATTTGAGTATTTCTTGCATTGTCAAGGAATTGTCAAATTTGAATAAAGACTGCACTTTTGATAAAGAACTAGACTTTGACTTGATATGAATCGAGCAAGAGAAGATGAGCAATGAAGAGGTGTCCGAGGAGATCAAAGGATAGGTCAAAGACAAACCCAAACCTAACCTTGAACAAATCACCACCATTAATATCAGAACCTCCGAAAATCCCAAAGAACTCCAGATCGGAACTAATCTCACATTTAGCAAAGAAAAGGAAATGATCCAACTCCTAACACAATTCGAAGATGTCTTTGCCTAGTCCCATGAGGATATAATTGGCCTGTCCACGGACATAGTCGTCCATTGACTACCCATTAAAGAAGGTTTCAAACTAGTTAAGCAGAAATTGAGGAGGTTGAAACCAAAATGGAGCCTATCACCCATCTCCAGAAGTTGTTTGATCGGCTTAGCAAGTACAACTTGAAGCTAAACCCAACCAAATGTTCATTTGGAGTGAAATCAGGCAAACTGTTGGGATTCCTCGTGTGCAATAGAGGAATTGAGCATGATCCAGCCAAGGTAAAAGCCATCAATGAGATGTCCATGCCCCAAACCGAGAAGGAAATCTGAGTTTTCATTGGGAGGATCAACTTCATCATCCGGTTCATATCTCAGTTGACTACAACCTAGTGAACCGATCTTCAAATTACTGAGAAAGAATTCCTTAGGGAAGTGAAATGAAGACGGTCAAAAGGCTTTCGGATCATCCAAAAGAGATAGATCGAAGCCCCAGTCCTGGTATCCACAAGGGAGGGAGTTCCCTTTTTCATGTACTGATCAGTCAAATCTAATGTCATGGGCTGCATGCTGGGGCAAAAAGACGATATGGGTAAAGAAAGGGCCATTTATTACTTCAGTAAGCGATTTAGTGGTTGTGAATAAAATTACACAGTGATCGAGAAAACCTGTTGTGCGTTAGCATGTGATAAGTAGGTTTTATACCTACTTATTGGATATCAACTCACCGTAACTGAGGCTTAATCTCATGTGTATTAGTTGTGACGCCCCCAAATTCGAACCACTCGAGTCTCGAATTCGGTTCGTCATGTTCTAAACATCTAACGACATAATAACATCTCGTATAATGGAATAACATACGAATAGATTATATTTATTTAATATAATCATTTATGTCCCTAGGTTTCGTAACTTAAACATCTCTTACATCATTAAACATAGCTTAAGCATACATAATCTTAACTAATACATAATAGAATAGAATATAATTACAATCATCATAAAATTTTTACATAAATACAAAGCTACTCCATAGCCTTGCCCTTGCCCTTATAAGTGCCCAAGGGTCCGCCTTGATCTGTCTTAACTGAAATGTTTTTAGGGAAAAGCAAGAATGAGCAACGAGTTTGCTCAGCAAGTAATATAGCAATAAGGGTTAATATAGTTTTTTAATTTTCCAAGGACACGTCAATAGGTGATAGTTCAAGAATAGCAGAAAGTATCAACAATTCTTAATAACAGTTGCTAAGGACAAAAAGATATCAAAAGATTCAATGATTAATCATTTTTGGATTTCAAATCAATGAATACTGAGAAGTAACTAAGGACTATGAACTTCTACTATAATTAATAGTAATATGCTGATAATCCAACAAAATAAGTACAACAGGTGATCAGCCTAAAGAACCCTACGTTATGCATATCGTGTAATCGTACTCACGTGCGCACGTCGGTCTCCCGACAATATATAGTTTCCCCTCAATGAGGGTTGTTCATCTCAGCCAATACAAGATTCTGTACCAATCAATTGGTTTGGATCTCTTTCAAATTATAATTTAGGTCTAGCCGAATCAATTGACATAAACCGCTCTTTCAAGGTATATAAGAACAATTGTGAGTTCAATACTTGAGATTTAAGTTTGAAGCATAATATAAACAACTCTATCTTAGCTATAAAGCATTATGTCATAAGACATGAATCGCAATTTAAAGGGTTTGCTCATACGACAAATAATAGTACAAGTTTAAGAAATGCTCAATATAGTTCAGATACTTGCATCAAAGAGATAAGGTTTAGATACTTGCATTCAATTACACAATCAAATGAAGTTTAGGAAACTTGCATAATATTCGAGGTTATGTAAGTTAGGGAACTTGCCTTATGCGTAGTTTACCAATGTAAAGCTTATCAACGCTTTTCGAATCCTATTATAACATAGTTACTTATATAGGATACCTATTAGTTACACAGTTTAACAACATACATTATCTCGTACATACAATCAACACATACATTAAATCTTATCCTTGCTACATAGTTATACCACGTATAGCATCATATTGAATCATAACACTTAATCGATTATGTCTTTACTATCTTTGGATTTCTTTTTATAAGTTATACATCTTCATAGTACATCATTATCACATATGATTACAACCAGTACCAATCAGACTTTGTTCAATAGATTAGAGTAACATTATAAGCAAGCTGCCAAAATCAGAAACAAGCAGAATCATCCAGACTAGAAGGCAGGTTGGCGCAGCTGCGCTCTGGTTAGTCTTAGGGACGGCGTAGCTGCGCTGTCCCCTGGCCAGACCAGAGTTGGGCTTTGCTCTTCTGTTTTTGTCCCATTCATAAGCATACATAGATAGTACCACATAGTATATACACACGTTAAAGGGTTTTGCAAGCGTACATAATCTTTCCAAGTTCAACTTACATGTTATAGTTCTAGATTGGTATTTCTAATGACTTAATGCCAAATAATGGTCATGAAATCATAAAGGCTACTATCATGTCAACCTTATATCTACACATAGAGATCACATAATCTGTAATATGCATACTTACACGTGTTCATATCATTTACGCATGGCTAGCATTGTTTATCACTATAAAACATGTTTAAACATACGCTTCGTTTAACTTTTATTATATCTAACACATATGAATCATGTTTAGAGACACAATGAGCATAAACATGCCATCTTAAATCTTCAGAACTTAACTACTTATACAAATGCAATTGAGTTTAAAAAATATCTGAGTTTGCTTTTGAAATCATTTTAGACTTAAACAATATAATTTTTACATACAAAACACCTTTTAAATCTCCTTTCATATGTAGTTAAGTCATGTTTACATGCTCACAGAGTCAGCACATATCCCATGTGGTATTCATGGATATTAGTTTCAAATATGTCAAATTTTCCTTGAAAAATCATTTAGCTTAAAGCCAAACACATTGGACATGAACAAAGGAACCATATTTCACAACTCATGCTTACTTATGTTCATAAATAAGTCATATATGTATATTATCATGCTCAGAATTTGCAGAATACAAGTTCCATCAAAGTTCATTTTCGAAACTCTAAGCTTTTGTTATAGAATTTCTACTAGATCATGTTTGGGCAATTCACATCTTATAAGAGAGCTTTTATACTACATATAATACTTCTTTTCATGCATATCTACAAAACTTGCAATGCTGGAAACATCACAGTACAACTGAAACTAGAATTTGGTTTTGGGGACTGGCGCAGCTGCGCTGCACCCTAGTACAAACTGGGCGCAGGTGCGCCCCTTCCCGGGCAGAACCAGAAAAGAGTTCTGTTTTGCAGAATGTTGAACCCAACTTTGATTTCTTCATTTTAAACATGCTCAAACTCATTCTAAAAGAGTCCATACATGTATATAAACTTCTTAAACATATTGTTATCAAATTTCCAATCAATTTCACAAGAACTTACGAGAATTTTTACACTTTATTAAATTTGGAATTAAGAACTTTAAGCAAGAAGTTACCTTCTAGGAATCGTAGTAATCTTAGTTCCTTCCGTCTGTAAATCCTAAACTCCTCCTTTAAACAACAAGCAACTCACACTCTAAATCTTGAAATTTAACAGACAATTCTCAGCAACGAGAAATGAAAATGAAGCTGCATTTTTATAGAACAATGGTTGAATGGTTAATGGTTTTACACTAAGGTTGGAATCTATGGTGTAGAAGAAGAAGACAATGGTTATTGAGGAGTTGCTCAACCACTATTTCTCAGCCATTTGCATAGCCATCATCACCTAGCTTATAGCTACTGTGCAAAACTCTGCAGTTCACGTAAAGGAGATATAACACTGTTTGGGACAACTGAATTGGGACAACTCTTTTAAATCCTCAGTATTTGGTTTCAAATGTAGTTAATTTAATTCCCTTTTTGGTTCTCTCATGTGATTTAAAGATACTACAAAATGAAAAGTTAGGGATTATATATGTACCCATACCATATAATCCATGTACATTGGGTTTACATAATTTAATATTTAATGCAGGTAAAATAAGACAGTTAGGTATTATTAACCGGGTATTATCCATAGATATTATTAGTACTCACACATCAATATTATAACAATATTCAACGTTAATTATTTATTTTTCTAACATTTAATTCCTTTCTGAAATTTTTGAGATGCACAATTAATTACTTATTTCTGTATTAAAATGTCACATATGATTTTATTGTGCTACTTGGTACTTCATACCATTAAATGTACTTCTATCATATGATTTTAATAATGTTACACATTACATTAATGTTCCATACAATTCCTACAATAATAACCACCTTTCCTAACTCTGGCCACTGGCACAGCTGCGCTAGTTTGTACTGCAGGAAGGGCGCAGTTGCGCGGTCCCTGGCAGTGCCAAATTGGTTTAGTTTCATGCCAGTTCCGACCTCTATCATCATACCAGTTTCACATAGCATGAATTAAATCCCAAAATGACAACACTATTAGTTAAAGATCCTATTCATTTCATGCATGGAGTTATACAATTACACATAATGAATCTTTCCCTTGTTAAACTGTTTCTCTTTTAATTCACTTAGTAAATTTCTTTGTCCTTCATTATGCCAAACTAGGCAATTCTGATAAACTTTAAGTTAAGATCTTCACCAGTCTCATCACAATGCCTTGCTGTCATATAGATCTCAATACTTCACTTAATTGAATCGAGTTTCTATAACTCATGCTACAATAATATTTAATTATATTCAAATAAATATTAGACTTTTATTAATTTATTCATTAATAATATTCAGAAATTCTTGGGTATTACATCCTCCCCCCTTATAAAAATTTCGTCCTCGAATTGTTACAAGGTTACACAAAAAGATGGGGATAGTCCCTCATCATCCTATCTTCTAATTCCCACGTGGCCTTTTCGACATTGTGGTTTCGCCAAAGTACTTTCACAGAAGATATAACTTTATTTCGTAATATTTGTTCTTTCCTATCTAGTATTTGGACAGGAATTTCTTCATACACCAGGTTCTTCTCCACTTGAATGGGTTCGTAGGAAATCACGTGCTTGTAGTCGCCCTTGTATGGACGCAATATGGAAATGTGAATCACGTTGTGGATGTGCTCTAACTTGGGTGGTAATGCTACTTTGTGTGCCACTTCGCCCACTCGCTTTAGTATTTCGAATGGTCCTATGAATCTCAGGCTCAATTTTCCCTTATTGTCGAATTGTATTTTTCATTTCTAGGGAGATACCTTCAAGAAAACAAAACTACAGACTTTAAAGTACCGGTCTTGTCGATGCAAGTCTGCGTACTTTTTCTGGCGATCTTGAGCTGCTACCAGTCTGGCTCTTATTACTGTCACCACGTCTGCGATTTGTTGTACTAATTCTGGCCCCAACATTCATCGTTCTCCGACTTCGTTCCAATATAATGGCGTTCTGCACTTTCTCCCGTAAAGAGATTTCGTACGGTGGCATGCTGATACTCGTATGCTAACTATTGTTATATGCAAATTCTACTAAGGCTAGGTGGTCGTCCCCAATTTCCCTTGAAGTCCATCACGCAAGTCCTAAGCATGTCCTCCAACATTTGTATTGTTCGCTCACTCTATCCGTCTGTTTGAGGATGATACGCAGTACTCAACCTTAACTGTGTTCCCATCCTCTCTTACAAGCTTTTCCAGAAGTTTGACGTGAATTGCAGATCTCGATTAGAGACAACTGACACCGGCACTCCATGTCGTGAAATAATTTCCTTTACATACAGACTCGCTAACTGATTCAAACTATATCGGATCTTGATCGATAGAAAATGTGCGGTCTTTGTTAGTCAATCCACGATAACTCAAATGACATCATAACCTTTTTGCGTGACTGGAAGTCCAACTATGAAATCCATCGTAATGTGCTCCCATTTCCACTCTGGTATTTCTAACGGTTGTAGATAACCACTCGGCCTCTGATGCTCTACTTTGACGCGTTGGCAAGTAAGACATCTACTAACGCACTCTGCGACTTCCTGTTTCAAATTGGGCCACCAAAAATGTTGCCTCAGATCTCAGTACATTTTTGTGCCTCCCGGATGAACGGAATATGTCGTATTGTGTGCCTCGTGAAAAATTTCTTCCCTCAACTAGGTTACCGTTGGCACCCACACTCTCCCTTTAAATCTCAAGATACCGTCTTTATCCATTTTGAATCTCTCTTCTTCATTTTCTATGATTCGTTTTCTCATTTTCTCTCATTCTTCATCCTTCTCTTGTGATTCCTTTACTCTGTCCAACAAAGTTGGACGAGCTTCCATTACTAACAGCCTTTCATTCGACCTTCCTGGTCTCCTTACCTCTATCTCCAACTTTTCCATCTATTTTATTCACTCTTCCTGAGTTGTCAAGTGAAACAATTTCTCCCTTCCTTTTCTGCTCAGAGCATCGGCAACTACGTTCGCCTTTCTCGGGTGATAAAGAATATCACAGTTATAATCCTTGATTAATTCTAACCAACTCCTCTGATGCATGTTCAACTCCTTCTGTGTGAAGATATATTTCAGACTCTTGTGGTCTGTGTATATCTCACATTTCTCTCCATACAAATAATGTCTCCAAATTTGTAACGCAAAAACTACTGCTGCTAACTCAAAGTCATGAGTAGGGTATCGTTTTTCGTAATCTTTCAATTGTCGTGATGCATACGCAATGACCTTGTCATATTGCATGAGCACACAGCCAAGTCCCTTGTGTAATGCATCACTATACACCACGAAACCTCCCGCATCTGATATGTGGTATTTATATCACATATCAAATTCGCTCAAGCTTCAGACGTTGCTTGTTTTTTGTTATTTATTGTGCTTTTGCATATATTTTGTTGTTATTATGCTCTCCCTGTTTGATGCAGGGCTTTTTGAGTCATCTCCAGCTTGCAAGGGGCAAATGTGTCATTTTCTACACTCTGGCGCCGCAGCGCCAGTGCCTAGCCTTTAGCCCGCGCTGCAGCGTGAGTGGCGCCGCAGCGCCACCAAGTAGTTGTGCGCTCCGCGCCGCAGCGTCGCCTCCGGTGTCTAGACTGGTTCGTTTTTAATGACCTAAAAGGGAGGAAAAAAGGTAGACACACAAGGGGCTAGGAAAGAAAAAAAAGACAGAGTAGATATTTGGAGATTCTAGAGCAGAAACAAGTATTATTTTTTGGGAGAATAGTCATTGCATCATAGACAGCTCAGGAGTTCCACGAAGAAGAGAAGACTTGGAGACAGAAAACCCACAACAGGAGTTTTCTTATTCCAAATCTCTAAGTTATTTGTGTATTACTGAGCAATGTTGAATGTGATAGAAATGTGTATTAGCACCATGGTTATGAACTAATACCTTTTTAGGATTGCAATGTAACCTAGTGTTTAGCCTAATTAACTTTCTCTCCTATTTATATTAATGAATCATTTTGGGAATGGGTTGTTGTATTTCTTGCTTATTGACTAAATGCTTGACAGAGTTTTTGGTAGTGATATTAATGGATATTGAAGATTGGACATTAATATCTGGCTTTTAAAATACAATAACACTTGTTATGCCCTTGTCTAAAGGAATGTATGCATAAACTGCTAAATAGGATAGGCATATCTCTATTTGCCTTGTGTAGTCTTGAGACTAATCTTATTGACCCTAGTCTAGTTATTTTCATCGATAGACATATTGTGATTCATCTAGCTAGGGGTGTGCATTTGGCCTTCGACAGAAGCATATGCGTAGTTCATTTCTCGGCTAGCCATTCCTTGATTTGTTTGTAATGTGGAGAGTTAGGATTTTAGGCGACGCATTAGGGGAATTGTAATCCTAGCTTGTCTCCCTATTACATCTTTTATTTCTCCCGTTTCCTTTAGTTATAATCGCATAGTTTATAATTCCACCACCAATCATTTGTTTAGATAAGACAGTATAGTACTTACTTGAGTATTTGATTTGCATTTAAGACTTCATCCTCGTGGGTATGACACCCTACTTCTTATATTACTTGTTGACCGCGTATACTTGTGCGTTAATTGTCGTTACATAAATCGGACAACAAGTTTTTGGCGCCGTTGCCGGGGACTTAGTAATATTTGTTATCAATATTAAAGCTAAGTCATTACGATCTTAATTTAGACTAATTTTATCTGTTTAATTTTCTTTTCAGGTGATCTCAACGGCGTATGCCACCTCGAAGGGGTCGGAATATAATACCTTTCGATCCCGAGGTTGATAGAACGTACAGACACCTGCAGAGAGAAAAAGCTCGGGGCATAAATACTCCTGTTACAATGGCTGAGGAACTTCAGAAATCTTTAAGGGAGCATGCTATGCCTCACATCGCAGATTTGCAAGCGAGCATTCTTAGGCCCGCAATCCAAGCAAACAATTTTGAGATCAAACCGGGCACCATCCAAATGTGCTCCAATATTCAGTTTGGGGGATTACCAAATGATGACCCCAATGATCACTTGATGAACTTCTTGGAGATCTGCGATACGTTTAAATGCAACGGAGTGACTGACAATGCCATCAGATTGCGATTGTTTCCCTTCACTTTGAAGGACAAGGCCAAGAGCTGGCTACATTCACTTCCGTCAGGCTCCATAACCACATGGGATGACCTGGCTCAAAAGTTCGTGGCAAAGTTCTTCCCACCCGCTAAAACCGCCAGGCTCAGGCACGAAATTACCTCTTTTATTCAATTTGAGTCAGAGTCTTTGTACGACTCATGGGAGCGATTTAAGGATCTTCTAAGAAAATGCCCCCACTATGGACTGCCAGAATGGCTTCCCATCCAGACATTCTATAATGGGTTATCTGGAGCTACTCGATCGAGTATTGATGCCGCTTCTGGAGGAGCGTTCATGTCTAAGCATCACACAGCGGGGTATGAATTGGTGGAAACAATGGCGGCCAATAATTATCAATGGCCAAATGATAGGCAAGCCCCTAAAAGAGCAGCAGGAATATATGAGGTAGATCCAGTCACGCAATTAGCGGCTCAGGTTGCAGCGCTAACTAAAAGACTTGACACCATGGGAGTGCAAGCTGTGCAGAATGTTCAGAGTGTCGCATTGTTGTGTGAATTGTGTCAAGGGAGCCACACAACTGATCAGTGTGCCATAAGCCCCGAGTCTGTTCAATTTGTTTCCAACTACGGGAGGCAGCAAAACGCAAGTCTCCCTACTCATTATCATCCGGGCTTGAGGAATCATCCAAACTTGTCTTGGGGCAACACACAGAGCAATCAAGCACAACCACCGACCACCAGGCCTAATTTCTCAAACCCTCCCGGTTTTCAAGCTCAAAATCAGTTCAACCAACAACCACAGAGTTCTCATAATCAGTTCCACCATCCACCACCTCATCAGGAAAGAAAACCTAGTTTGGAAGATCTCCTGTCTCGATATATTGCCCAAAATGAGACAAGGAGCAGTAATCAAGAGGCTTCCATCCGGAACCTTGAAGTCCAAATGGGACAGTTGGCCTCTGCTTTGAATAGTCGACCGCAAGGCGCATTGCCGAGTGACACTGATGTCAACCCGAAACGGGATGGGAAGGAACACTGCAAAGCAGTTACACTCCGAAGTGGGAAAACTATAAATGAAAAGGGTGGAGAGAGTCCTGTAGTGCAAGAAGAAGTGACTTTAGAGGAATCTATTGTGGAGCAAAGTGATAATAAGCCTGGGGGTGAGGTAAATGCTCAAGAAAGCCCTTCATCACCAACCCCTACAGTGAACACAGCTAGTCCTCCTATCCCGCAGTTGCCATTCCCCCAGCGCATGCAGAAACAAAAGCTTGATAAGCAATTTTCTAAGTTTTTAGAAGTTTTTAAGAAGCTTCACATAAACATCCCATTTGCAGAGGCGTTGGAGCAAATGCCGAGCTATGTTAAATTCATGAAAGACATATTGTCGAAGAAGAGGAAAATGGGAGATTATGAAACAGTGGCTCTGACTGAGGAATGCAGTGCTATTTTACAGAACAAGCTCCCGCCAAAACTGAAAGATCCTGGAAGTTTCACGATCCCATGCACTATCGGGGACCAATTCATTGGCAAGGCCTTATGTGATTTGGGGGCGAGTATAAATTTGATGCCTCTGTCAATATATAAGAAACTTGGACTGAATGAAGCCAAACCCACAAGTGTTACGTTGCAATTGGCAGATAGATCTCTCACGTACCCGAAGGGGATAGTAGAGGATGTGCTTGTTAAGGTGGACAAGTTAATCTTCCCAGCGGACTTTATTGTCTTGGATTTTGAAGAAGACAGGGAGGTCCCGATAATACTGGGTAGACCATTCTTAGTAACGGGGAGAACCCTTATAGATGTGCAGAAAGGGGAACTGACTATGAGAGTACAGGATCAGGAAGTGACTTTCAATGTGTTTAGGGCAATGAAATATCAGAACACCCCTGAAGACTGCTTTCAGATTAAAGTGCTTGATGATGCAGTCAGGGAAGTATTCTCAGAAACATGCATGACAGACCCTTTAGAAGCTACACTAAGAGGTACCAGAGCTAATGAAGAGGGCACCTATGTTGAATTTGCTAACTGGCTGGATGCACCCCAGAGATCTACACAGTTCCAAAGACAGTTTGAGTCGCTGAATGATCCAAAAGCATCTACTTCCAAATCCCAACCATCTGTTGTAGAACCTCCTGTCCTCGAGTTAAAGCACCTGCCCAATCATCTGAGGTATGCATACTTGGGGAATTCTTCCACTTTACCTGTTATAATATCTGCATCTTTAGATGAAGGCCAGGAAGAGAAGCTACTGCTAGTGCTTAAACAGTATAAAACGGCACTGGGGTTGTCGATTTCAGACATTAAAGGGATCAGTCCATCCCTTTGTATGCACAAAATCCTACTGGAGGAAGGATCCAAGCCGACCATTGAACATCAGAGGCGGTTGAACCCAATAATGAAGGAGGTGGTCCGGAAGGAAATCATTAAGCTGCTAGATGCGGGCATTATATACCCTATCTCGGACAGTCCTTGGGTCAGTCCCATTCAATGCGTGCCAAAAAAGGGCGGTATGACAGTAGTAGCCAATGAGAATAACGAGTTGATTCCAACCAGAACGGTGACTGGATGGAGGGTATGTATGGACTACAGAAAGTTAAACAAGTCAACCTGTAAGGATCACTTCCCTTTGCCATTTATTGATCAGATGCTCGATAGACTTGCTGGGCATGCCTTCTACTGTCTGCTAGATGGTTATTCAGGCTATAATCAAATTTCTATTGCTCCCGAAGATCAGGAGAAAACAACGTTCACATGTCCGTATGGGACCTTTGCCTTTCGGAAAATGTCCTTTGGGTTGTGTAACGCTCCTGCAACATTCCAACGTTGCATGATGTCCATCTTCTCTGACATGGTCGAAAAGACCCTCGAGGTTTTCATGGACGATTTTTCTGTATTCGGGAGTTCATTTGATAACTGTCTGGTGAATTTGACTGCCGTTCTCCAAAGATGTGTTGAGACTAATCTTGTATTGAATTGGGAGAAGTGCCACTTCATGGTAAAAGAGGGCATTATTCTGGGCCACAGAGTATCTGATGGTGGTATTGAGGTAGACAAGGCTAAAATTGATGTCATCAATAGTCTACCACCGCCTACATCAGTGAAAGGGGTTAGGAGTTTTCTTGGGCATGCAGGTTTCTATAGGCGGTTTATCAAGGACTTCTCAAGGATAACAAAACCGCTATGTTCACTATTGGAAAAGGATGTGCCTTTTCAGTTAGATGAAGCCTGCCTCAGAGCATTTGAACTATTGAAGGAAAAACTCATTTCGACTCCTATTGTGGTAGCTCCTGATTGGACTTTCCCTTTTGAGCTCATGTGTGACGCCAGCGATTTTGCAATTGGGGTAGTGTTGGGGCAGAGAAGGGACAAAGTGTTCCACACGATCTACTATGCCAGCAAAACATTAACTGATGCTCAGTTAAATTATACCACAACCGAGAAAGAATTGCTGGCAGTGGTTTATGCTTTCGACAAATTCCGTTCCTACCTAATTGGAACAAAAGTGACCGTGTACACAGACCATTCGGCCATTAAATATCTGATAGAAAAAAAAGATGCAAAGCCTAGGCTGATAAGGTGGGTCCTTCTTCTACAGGAGTTTGATCTGGAGATTCGCGACAAGAAGGGGACAGAAAACCAGGTAGCAGATCACTTGTCAAGGTTGGAAAACCCTCCTCATTCGGGAGACGCAATCAAAGACATCAATGATTTCTTCCCGGATGAACAACTGTTTGGCGTCCAAAGTAAAACCCCGTGGTATGCGGACTTTGCAAATTTTGTCGCTTGTCAAGTGCTTCCTCCCATCTTGAGCTATCAACAAAGGAAGAAATTCCTACATGATGCAAAACAATACTTTTGGGACGAGCCCTTTTTATTCAAACAGTGTTCAGATCAGATTCTGCGGAGATGTTTGCCAGAGGAGGAAATCGAAGGTGTGCTCCATCATTGTCATTCCTCTAATTATGGAGGACATTTTGGGGGCCAAAGAACTGCTGCTAAAGTACTCCAATCTGGGTTTTACTGGCCTACCCTGTTCAAAGATGCACACCTATATGTGTTGCACTGCGATAGATGCCAAAGGGTAGGAACCATCTCAAAAAGGCATGAATTACCGCTGCAGAATATCCTTGAAGTAGAGTTGTTTGATGTATGGGGTATTGACTTCATGGGACCATTCCCGTCGTCCTACAACAATCTTTATATTCTTGTAGCGGTTGATTATGTCTCCAAATGGGTAGAAGCAGTCGCCTTGCCTTCTAATGATGCTAAGGTGGTGCTTAATTTCTTAAGGAAAAATATTTTCACTCGCTTCGGCACTCCTCTGGCAATAATCAGTGATGAAGGGTCACATTTTTGCAACAAATATTTCGAAGCCCTTCTTGCTAAGTATGGGGTGACCCATAAAATAGCCACAGGTTATCATCCGCAGACAAGTGGCCAAGCAGAGATCTCTAATCGAGAGGTTAAGCGTATCTTGGAGAAGATCGTTAATCCTAATCGGAAGGACTGGTCAAAGAAGCTTGATGATGCCTTGTGGGCATACCGCACCGCTTACAAAACGCCTATCGAATGTCTCCGTATAGGCTTGTTTATGGCAAGGCTTGTCATCTTCCTGTGGAGCTAGAGCACAACGCATATTGGGCTATCCAAAAGCTCAATTTCGATATGGATGCAGCAGGTGAACGAAGATTATTACAACTCAATGAATCAGACGAGTTTCGTCTGCACGCGTATGAAAACGCTAAGTTGTATAAGGAAAAGACAAAGCGGTGGCATGACAAGAAAATTGTCGAAAGGAACTTCGAACAAGGCCAGAAGGTGCTTCTTTTTAACTCGCGGCTGAAATTATTCCCAGGGAAGTTGAAGTCCCGATGGTCGGGGCCGTTCACCATTGCTAAAGTGTATCCTCATGGGGCTATTGAGGTCGAAGACCCTCATTCAGACAAAACCTTCAAAGTCAATGGACAACGTTTGAAACACTATTGGGGCGGCGAGGTCGATCGACAAAACACCTCCATCACCTTGGGAGACCCGGTGTAAGGCGGGGCGAAAGTCAAGCCGACGACTCTAAATCAAGCGCTTGATGGGGAGGCAACCCCATCTCAGTATCAAAATTATCCTTTTGGTTTTATTTAGTGTTGTTTTCTTTAGTTATCATTAATGCAATTGTTTTTCTTTTCCTTAGAATTTTTGTAGATGTTAATTTAGTGTGTTAGTATGTAGTTTAATAGTTTGTATAATTGTTAGTATGATTTCTTTGTCTAGTAGTTTATCTGGGTATTGATTCAGGTTTTGGGTAGTGCAGGAAAAGAAAACTCAGTGCTCGCGCCGCAGCGCCAGGAGCTAGTCTGAGTTTCGCGCCGCAGCTCCAATAACCACGCCGCAGCGCCAGATCCTTTATAAATTTTGCGCCGCGGCGCCGGCATATGCTGGAAGCTACTGGAGAGTTGCGCCGCAGCGTCCGAATGTCCCGCCGCAGCGTCAATATTTCACGCCGCAGCGCCGAAAATGACGCCGCAGCGCCAAGAAGCCTCACTGTAACGCAGCAGCGCAGAAAATGATGCCGCAGCGCCAAGAAGACCCTATCCCGCGCCGCAGCGCCATGCACCACGCCGCAGCGCCATCACCGTATTTTTACGTTTAATTGAGGCTTTTGGGTTCAGTTTGCACACATCTCCCTTTCTCCCAACGAGTGCGGCAAATCAACCGTCACTCCCAATTCGGTTTCTGAGCGTTTGGGGCCTTCAACCGTCGTGCAGTTATTCTCCTTCATTCTATTAATAAGCAAGCCAAGGTAAAGGATTTCGCAGAGTTTGTTTTGTTCGTTTGTGATTTATCTTTCTATTGTCCTTTGGTTTTGTTGGCTATGGGTTCCAAGCGTCCTCGCACTAGTATAGGTCCTCCTCCGTCTTCCAGAGCTCCTCCTCCTCTTTGGGATGCTGTAAAATTCCCGAGTGAGGAAGCATGGAAGCGATATGCCCAAAATTTCTCAAAGAGGAGTTTGGTGCCAGAGAGAGGACTAAGGCCAGATGACAAGATGGACGGCCATATGAATTCAATGATTATAACTATGAAATGGGTTCACTTCACCAAGCCGCCCGAATCTGCAGTTATTTCAGTAGTAAAGGAATTCTATGCAAATGCTAATGCCGAAGGTCCTGCTTCGGTGCCAGTTCGGGGTAAGTTGATCAAATATGACAGTCGAACAATCAATGCTGTGTATGGGACTCCAAACTACGAGGGTAAGGATTATCTGGAGTCTGGGATGCGGAGTTACAATACTGATGAGATTATAGCAAAGCTCTGCAAGCCTGGTACCGTGTGGAAAACCAATGAATTCCACGGTGAAAAGACCTCTTTCCCCCATCAAGCCTTGAGCCGTTATGGTAAGGCGTGGTACTCTTTTATTTGTGCCAATATCATGCCAACACGCCACCTGAGCGATGTAACAAGGGAGAGGGCAGTACTGCTTTATGCAATTGTCATGGGGCTGAAAGTTGATGTGGGGGTTCTTATCCAGGATTCAATTAAAAAGGCCATTAGGAGCAACGTCAATTCTGGCCTCCCTCATCCTTCTCTGATCACACGCCTATGCAAAAGGACGGGTGTGGTATGGGAGAAAGACGACATCACTCAGCCGCCTATGGCTGTCATTGATCATCACGTTATAGCCCGTTATGGAGTACGGGATGGGGGACCTCCGTCACACCCAAAGGGTCAAGGATATTTACCGGGGCCTCTGCCGCCTCCCTCATCGGAAGCTGGTACCTCCGCTCAAGTGCCTGAGCCCCCATCTTCTGAGGCTATGCCACCCGGGGCCTTGGCAGAGATCTTAAGCAGTCTTAATTTTCTCCACAGCAAGGTTGATACAGTGGCTCAATGGCTGAGCCAATTCAATCACTATCATGCGGAGTTCGCAAATACAGTGTCCAGTATCTATTATGCTCAAGGAGGAGACGACGCAGAGTCCATGCCCTTTCAATTTCCAGAGCCTCCAGTCTTTGCGCCTTATCCTCCACCAGTTCCAGCCACAGGAGAGGATCGCGAGGAGGAGCCAGCGGATGCCAATGTTGAAGCCGATGATGATGGCGGAGGTGATGGTGCTCCAGAGGGTGAAGGCCAGTGAGGTCATTGGCAAATTTCAAGTTTGGGGGAGATTTCCTGTTTTTAGTTTTATTATATATGAATTGCTGTCATGTTTCTTTTGGGCGGTTTAGCCCCTGACTATCTATTTTTCTTTTATGCTATGTTTGTGGATGTTTTCGGTTTATTTTGGGATGCATGTTATGATGCAGTGGTGCGTTGGTTTTATTAGGTATATTAATGAATGTTTGGTTTATAATATTTAATTGCTTGTGTTTTATTTTTGTATATAGTATTTTGCTTTCGCTTTAGCTTTCTTGTAAATTTTTGGTTGTATTGTTTATAGCCATATGCCATGTGCATATTTTGGGTAGTGTGCAGATTTTTGGTTTACTTGATGCCATGTGTTATGGTTTCTCCGTATTTGGGCAGGGTCATGCCTATTGTAGTTGGTTTTCCCCCCTTTTTAACCCCGTTCTGTAACTGTGATTATGCTGGGTGAGGGTGATTTAGCTGTCAATTTTTTTGATCGTGGCTAATGACAAGCGCCATGTAGTTATGGCTGTCTCTTAGAGTTGTGTCAAGCATGTATGAGTTAGGGGTTGTGAATCGATAAGTCGAGACTGTTTTTGATCCGTCCTTCTTAACAAGAGCCGATCAACTGTTTTAACCAATTATTTTTAGATTTTACGTCGCGCGTTTATTGCTTTGGGAGTATGTTCATTCTTATAAACTTTCATTTCTGCAAGGTAATAAAGGGCTTGGGTGTATTCTTTTTAGTTTTGGATCTTGGGCTCTGGCATGTTGTATAATAAAATTTATTGAAAGGAGATTGAATATCGAAAGTCTTGCGGTGGGTCGAGTTGGAGCGTAAAACGCACTCGCCCATAAACGCAGGACCGATGTTGAGATGGAGCATAAAATGCACTCGTCAAATAATCTTCAGATTTCTTAAAGTCTAATTTGGCTTATGTTGATTACGTGGCCTTTGCTGCTCGAGTGATTAGATTCAGAGGGGTGTTCTACGCCTAGTGCCCTAAAGCCGTCTGGCTTGGGAGTCACTGATCAAAAGCTCATTTATGGGTAGCTCTGTCTAGCCTAAGGTAATTAAGGACTGTCCGAGTCAGATTTTTGTTGTCTTCATGCTAGAGCCTTTTGATCTTTTCCTGTGCTTGCATCCTAGTCTTAATGCTTGTTGATTGTTTAAGTTGCGTAGTGTGCATATTGTTTTTAGCAATCGACTGTGCGAGTTTTTTTTGAGCTATGTTTAGTTAGGATGGTTGATCTTCACACGCATAGAGTGGATCGAGTACAGTCTCATGCTTAGCAAATTCGATTTAAAGCCCCTTTCATGTCATTGATTGTCCTAATTCTGAGAGAGGCTCTATAAGTACGCTTTGAAGCCGTGGTATTACTCTATAGTTGTAGTTTCCATTCGCGTCTTCCGGTAGTGTGGGTGTGGATGATAGATAGTTTGCTTGAGGGCAAGCAATAGCTTAAGTTTGGGGGTATCTGATATGTGGTATTTATATCACATATCAGATTCGCTCAAGCTTCAGACGTTGCTTGTTTTTTGTTATTTATTGTGCTTTTGCATATCTTTTGTTGTTATTATGCTCTCCCTGTTTGATGCAGGGCTTTTTGAGTCATCTCCAGCTTGCAAGGGGCAAATGTGTCATTTTCTACACTCTGGCGCCGCAGCGCCAGTGCCTAGCCTTTAGCCCGCGCTGCAGCGTGAGTGGCGCCGCAGCGCCACCAAGTAGTTGTGCGCTTCCGCGCCGCAGCGTCGCCTCCGGTGTCTAGACTGGTTCGTTTTTAATGACCTAAAAGGCAGGACACACAAAAGCAGACACACGAGGGGCTAGGAAAGAAACAAAAGAAAGAGTAGATATCTGGAGATTCTAGAGCAGAAACAAGTATTATTCTTGGGGAGAATAGTCATTGCATCATAGACAGCTCAGGAGTTCCACGAAGAAGAGAAGACTTGGAGACAGAAAACCCACAACAGGAGTTTTCTTATTCCAAATCTCTAAGTTATTTGTGTATTACTGAGCAATGTTGAATGTGATAGAAATGTGTATTAGCACCATGGTTATGAACTAATACCTTTTTAGGATTGCAATGTAACCTAGTGTTTAGCCTAATTAACTTTCTCTCCTATTTATATTAATGAATCATTTTGGGAATGGGTTGTTGTATTTCTTGCTTATTGACTAAATGCTTGACAGAGTTTTTGGTAGTGATATTAATGGATATTGAAGATTGGACATTAATATCTGGCTTTTAAAATACAATAACACTTGTTATGCCCTTGTCTAAAGGAATGTAGGCATAAACTGCTAAATAGGATAGACATATCTCTATTTGCCTTGTGTAGTCTTGAGACTAATCTTATTGACCCTAGTCTAGTTATTTTCATCGATAGACATATTGTGATTCATCTAGCTAGGGGTGTGCATTTGGCCTTCGACAGAAGCATTATGCGTAGTTCATTTCTCGGCTAGCCATTCCTTGATTTGTTTGTAATGTGGAGAGTTAGGATTTTAGGCGACGCATTAGGGGAATTGTAATCCTAGCTTGTCTCCCTATTACATCTTTTATTTCTCCCGTTTCCTTTAGTTATAATCGCATAGCTTATAATTCACCACCAATCATTTGTTTAGATAAGACAGTATAGTACTTACTTGAGTATTTGATTTGCATTTAAGACTTCGTCCTCGTGGGTACGACACCCTACTTCTTATATTACTTGTTGACCGCGTATACTTGCGCGTTAATTGTCGTTACATAAATCGGACAACAGCATATTGGTCTATCAAAAAACTAAACTTTGATTTATCAGCAGTAGGGGAGAAAAGGTTATTGCAAATCAACGAATTGGATGAATTCCGCCTGCAGGTGTACGAGAATTTAAAGTTGTACTAGGAGAGGGTCAAGAGGTGGCACGATCAGAACATACTAGATAGAAAGTTTGAACCGGGACAATCAGTATTGCTATTCAACTCACGGTTGAAACTTTTTCCCGGAAAACTAAAATCCAAATGGTCGGGGCCATTTACCATAAAGTATGTATTTCCACACGGCACAGTTGAGCTCTATGGCCGGGATCTGACAGAACCATTCAAAGTAAACGGTCAACATTTAAAGCACTATTGGGGCGGAGACATAGATCGCCAGGCGACCGCCGTCGATCTGGCCAAGCCGAACTAAAACAGGAAATAGTCTGGCTGAAAGACTGAAATTTAAGCGCTTGATGGGAGGCAACCCACCCTTTACGTTTATTTGTATTATATTTATATATAGTAGTTATAGTCAGTCATAATTTAGTATAAATTGAGTCTTAATAATGCATGTTCTAACAATGCTCAGGTTGTTCGTGCAGGGATAACCCAAATGCAAGACTAATTCAAGCTGATCATTCATATGGAAATCATTAAGGACATAAGGGAAGGCTACTCAAACAGTTCCGCATAACAAATGAAGAAAATTTTTAAACTCTGAAGTTCTCCATACCCCCCGTCCCCGCAGGTATTTCATTACTAAACAAGCCGCCCCGGCGGGTTTTCCATTCAAACCCACTGCATAAGACCCGCCCCGGCGGTCATCCCAGAGGAAAAATACCCGCCCCCGCGGGCATAACAAATCAAAAATAGCTGCCCCGGCGGGCTTCCAAGCATAATCATGCCTGCCCCGGCGGGTTGTCGGCATAAATTTTTTTAAAACTCCTTTTCGGCAAAGGACTTAAGCCATTCTCAAACACAAAACACACTCTTTGCTTTCGAATACTACTCCCAAAACCCTGTATGCTCCCTTCCAACCCTCATTCCAAGTGGATTTCAACCAACAACCGCATCCAACATGATTGCAACCATTATTCCTCATCATGAACTTCATCAACCAACTACAAATCAAGGTATTCCATTACAAAAATTTGTGTTTGGGTCTATGTTTGGGGGTTTCAATTGAGTATCGAGTTTGGGCTTCTTAAGTTCTGTGGTAATTTGGTGTTATACATATATTGTTTGATTTGGGTGATTGAAAGACAAAATTTGGGGATACTGAAGAACAAAACATCATCAACACCAACCAATAGTATCCTTGCCCACCAACTATTCGACAGAACACCTAAATAAAAATTCTTCAACAAAAGAGTGGATTTTGCTCAATCGAACACCATGCCTCCCAGAGCACCAAAGCGCCAAAAGGGTGAATCCTCCTCCACACCGGCTAGACCTTTTGATCAGACAAAATTTCAAAGCGAGACCACCACCGACCATTTTGACTACTTGGCGACAAAGAAGCTCACCCCAGAACATGGCCTCAGGCCCGTTACAATGGACTGGGAGATGGCACTTCAAATTGAACAGCAGGGTTGGGACACTTTCACAGACCATCCCGACGCGATAGAGGTAGCGGTCGTGAAAGAGTTCTACGCAAACGCCGAGGACATATCTTCGTTCCAAGAATTCATCCGGGGCAAATCAGTGGACTTCAGTCCCACGGCCATCAATGATTACTACAATGTGCAAAGGCCTAATATGTGTAAATACCAGGAGTTAATCGACAGGGGGTTGGATTATGATACGATTTTGGTAGAGATTTGCAAACTGGGAACTTCTTGGTTCAGAGGCAAGAAAGGGGGTATATTGATCATGTGCTCCAGCCTAAACCAATATAGTAAAGTCTGGCATTCGTTCTTGTGTGCCAAACTTCTGCCCTCCACGCATACAAGTGAGATCACCAAACAGAAAATTTCTCTCTTGTATGCTATCCTCAATGACTACGACATCGACATAGGACTAATCATCAGTTTTTCAATCTGTCTGTGTTTGAGAGGATTGACATCGAGCGGACTGCCACAATCATCTTTGATCACGGGATTGTGCCGCCGTGTGGGTGTCAGGTGGATGGATAAGGAGCTGACTTAGCAGCCTCTTCAGTTACTTGATACGAGGATGATTGTCGGGTTTTACAAATGGCCGGTAGCACCACCACATCCCCTAGGACTGGGTTTCATTTTTCCATCCGCCACGGATGCATAGAGAGCAGCCGCCATGGCTAGGAAGGAGCCGACTGAGGAGGCTGTAGAGGGAGAGCCAACAGTGCTGAACTCTCAGACTCAAGCTTTACAGCAGCAACTGGATGAGCATCGCCGATTGGCTAACAGGTTGGCGGCGCGACAAAACTATATGTTCAACACGCAGAATCTGTTCAACACCGCACTTGCTGACACATTTGCAAGGATGAATACTTCGGGCGATCCATTCCAGTTTTCGGCTCCACAGCCACTGCATGCTTATCCACCACCTTTGTATTCTGATCTTGATGAGGACACTTTATGTCTCAGGGAAGTCCTCTACGCTTTGCTTGTTTTATGTTTTACCAATGAGGACATTGCTCTGATTAAGTTTGGGGGTGTACATTATATGTCATAATATTGTTAAGACTTCCATTTAGTTAATTGTTTTAGTTAGTATAGTTAGAGTTTTTATGCTTATAAAATAAAAAAAAATAGAAAATATATAAAAAAAAAGAGTTGTTAATTAGGATTTTATGAGTCAGTATGTCAGTAGTATGAAATAACCCTAGCCAGTGATGAGACTGAACTTAAATAAGAACCTGAACTGTAATGATAACTAGAACATTTATTTACGTTCAGACCTTTACATGAGTCATAGCCTGTTTGACACTTTTGCACCGGTTAGCACAATAGGACAATAGTATAGTCAGCTTGGGTCAAATAGTCACATAATTGCCGTCTTAAACAGAAATTTTGCTTTAATGACAGAAATTCAGTGAACTGGTAGTAGTGACTAAGTTTAGACTAAAACCTAAGTTTAGGGGAAGATATGGGAGCTATCTTAAAGAAAAATGATTTTTTTTTGGAAAATATGAAAATGAAAAAAGAAAAAGGAGAAACTTCTAATAAACACCGTGACTAGTTTAGTTTCGTGGCCTTTGATACTCAAGTAAGTACGCCCTAGGGGATGCCTTTAAACCCATATCCCTAAAGCCATTCGGTTTGGGAGTCGTTGTTCGAAAGCTCATTACATGGGTATCACTGAATAGCCTAAGGGAACTAGACATTGCACAGTCATGAGTAAAATAGAGATACGGGAAAATGAGCAAAATGCCCCCGTGAATAAATAAAGATAGAAAATCTCCCATTTTGACTTTCGATGTGGTTGAGGTTGAGTTGAATTCACTCTACCTTGTTTAATCGTTTTCTTGAGTAAAATTGTGACTTTATTCTAAGACGCGTATTATGTGATGTATTTGAACTATAGCTGAGTATATTATTGTTGAACACACACACACAGCAATGCTGTTGACAGGTGATTGGTTCATAGATGGGTTTAAATTATAGATATATTTCTGGGTGAATTTATTGTTTATATCTATTGTGAATTCTTTGAGGCAATATTTGTAAGAACCCGAATTTTCAAAAAATTATTAAAATGAGAATTTAATAAATAAAATTCTTAAGGCATGTATTAGGTTCGAATATATATATATATATATATATATATGTGTGTGTGTGTGTGTGTGTGTGTGTGTGTGTGTGTGTGTGTGTGTGTTATGAGGTAGGAAGTACGGTGTTACATAGGGTAACATGAACTATGTATTATGTGATTTGTGATTGATAAATATATTATTATTATATATTTGTTATAAAATGTAGAGATAAATTAGCAAGAAGATGGATAAGATTTATCTATCGGTATTAAATAATTTATATAATTACTTATCATGGTAAGATTGGTGACATTAAATATCTTTGATAATCACCATTTTCTAGAGTATATGTACGTTGTTGAAGAGAGAGAGAATAGGACCAATATATCTTTAGATAAACATTGGTTAGTGAATTATTAGTTGATTTAATATACTGCGAGAAGTGAAGATTAACGGAATATACATATGTGTTATATATATATATATATATATCTTGAATTATATGGAAGAAATTAGATATATATATATATATATATATATATATATATATGTATGAGAACCTTATAGGGGAATAGAGTTTGAACTTATAGTTTAAACTTTGAATCATTGAAGGAGGTAATAAAAGATGTTGGTTAACCAATGTAGCAAGATAGCACATTAAAAAGCATGTTCAAGTATTTAAGAATTGAGAATATAGTTCTACTATAGCAGAACTTGTCTGCCTATGAACTTGAGGTGGCGCAGCTGCGCCACTTCCAAGCTTATGACCAGCGCAGCTGCGCCGGTCTGTAGAAAGTTCTGAGTAAGTTTGTGAAAGTTTGATTTCAAGATATGTATACTAAGGACTCATATAAAAGTCATAATTAGTGATTAAGTGGTCCATAAATGGATTAAATTAGCGAAAACATGACTTGAACAAGAGTTAATTAATTAACCCGGAATAAATATTGGTTAATTAAGTGATATTATAGAATATTATATTATGAAGCTTTGCGTGGTAGTTGCATGATATTAAATTGAATAGAAATGATTAATTCACTTACATAAGATGGTGAATTAATATATGTGTTTAACATAAAGAAAATGGAATGAATATGTAAATTAAAAGGGAATTTTAATATATTACATAGTGTAATAATATATGAAAAGATTTGATAGTTGAGATATGTTAATGATAATAAGTGTCTGATAAAAGAAGGGGACCAATATATTTAAATATTGGATAGAGATGATTATATTAAGTTAATGTATTGAGATGTGGGTAACTAAAATGTTGTGGAACAATTTATGGAAGAAATGAAATGGAAGAATTATATATATGAATTAGTGTAGTACATACTAATTATTGTAAGAAAATGACTATTTGGATAAAGATGTTATGAGTATAAGTTCATAGTATATAAAGGTAATTAATATTAAGGTAAAGTGTGACACCTAAGCTTTACATTAAATGAATATTGAATAAAGTGGAAATGGGGGAAAAGCCAAATGTGGCCTAGACCCTTGATATTTTATTTTTGAGATTTTGAGCTTGAGTTATATAACTCCGGTAAATGAGGAAAAATGAGCCTTGTGTGGCTTTGATATTAAAGTTAAACCAGACTGAAGGTTTAACTGGAATTATTAAAAAGAGAATTAATGGTAAGGGAATAAATGATTGATATTAATTAATCATTTTAGTACTTATGTGGGAATAAAATAATAAGTGTGATGGGGAATAATGGGTTGAGAGTACCCAACTGTTGTATATTTAGCCCAATTAAATATTATTTGGACTAGCTTAGTGTACATGGGATATAAGATTATATTGGTGTATATTTATAATATAAGTATACTTCCTACATGTGGGTAGGTACATATATATGTGTATATATATGTGCCCATAACTTAATTTAATGTAGTAATGTTTAGTCATTATAATTTATTTAATAAGCCCAAAAGGAATTAACTTTAGTAGAATGGAAATCATTTTACTAATAAGTAAGGAAGTAATATTACTTGTCCCATATTCATAGTCTCAATTATTATATCAGCCGTATGATAGACCAATGGCCTATCCCCCTCTATTGCGTATAAACAGAAGAATAAATCATTGCTATATGAATGGCAAAACCCCCAATTGGACAATAGTTTGGCTATATAAGAAAGCCTTCCCCTTCATTCTCAAGGCTGTTAAGTTGCTGAGATTGTTTGTTATTGCATAGAGAGATAGAGTCAGTGAGTTGAGAGTGAAGAAGAATTCCAAGGAAACTCTTGCATTGATTATTACAGTAAGAGGGAGGAACACTCTGTTAATTGAGAGAAATCATCAAAGGTACTTAATTCTAACTACTCTACGTTTCTGAAAACATAAGTCAGTGATAGAATGGTGAAGCATGAGGATTATAATGAAAGAATGCAAAATTTGTGGGTTTAACAAACTCTTAGAGATTTCATGAGTTATCTGTTAATTGATTTATCAAGTAATGTAAACATGTTATTAGAGTTCATATGTATGTTATGGGACCTATATGGTTGGTCTAAGCCTGCTTAATTGAAGAATATAGTATGAACATGAGTTTTGGGTTAATATGTGGGTTAATTAATGTGTATGGTAATTGTTGATTCTTTGGTATGTTGTAATTCTATGAATTACGAATCCATAGAATCGAAAATGGACTAATTTTGATGAGTATAACTCGCGTTATGGCGATCAAAAAGTGAAACGATCAGAATATTAGCGAAGGAGCAAGTCTGGAACAACTTTCTGCTTCTTGTGGCGCAGCTGCGCTGCCCCCAAGGCCATTTGGGGCGCAGCTGCGCCGGGTATGGTCGGACAGAAAAAAAAAACTATTTTGACATGCTGTAGTAAATTAGGCATAACTTTTTCATACGAACTCCGATTGAGGTGATTCAGGATGATTCGGAAAGATAACGAGCAGCCCTACAACTTTTGTTCTTTAAGGTTTTAGATTTAAAGTCGTTAAGAGGGGTAAAATTATCCATCTTTGTGACTGCTCCGTATTCGGAGGTAATCAGAGGGCGTCGGACATGCACATACGCAATTGTAGTGCCCCCGACAATGAAATATGTTATTCTAAGTGATAAAACATAAAAATGCATGTTAATAGATATGACATATGGTCTTGAGTACCTTTTCATGTTGTGAGTTGCTTAAATGATTATTTTCCAAAGATTATATAAAGGTTTTGAAAGCAAACTTTGACAAAACTTGTGTCCTTTAAATTCTGACCATTTGAGTATGTTTATATGGCATAGATATGTGTTCAAATGCAGGTGAGTTATGATTTCAAGATACATTGCATGTGCTAAGTTGACTTACTGTAATTTTCGATGAAAACTTAGAATTTGAAAGCTAATATCAACACTCACTATGTGAGATACGTTCTGATCATGCAAGCACGTATAATAGGATTCATTATGCCTCTAGACATGTTGACATAAGCATAAACATGTTTGACTTCATTAGTGTACATTGACTAAAGAAAGTGTAAGATTTGAAAATGGACTTCAACATATACTTGAGATGGTTAAGTTCTTACGTTCCAAGCATGGTCTAGTTATGCATAAGCATGAGGAGAGGTTCAAGGTTGTCTTACATGTGCTAAGTTACTTTGACATTGATTTTGAAGAATAAAATTAAGGAAGTTTTGAAAGTAAGATGAATAAGTATTGAGTTACTTGCATTCTAACTTTATGTGCAAGCAAGATAGAACTTGTAGGCCTCTAGTCATGATTGATATGTGCACCCCGCTAGTTAACCGTATTATGCACTGTACGAGCATGTTTTGAAGTAAGTTTTGAAGACGAACTATACTAACTATATGTAAATAGATAGAATGTATGTGAGCTTGTGTATTTAAAGGATGATAGTAAGTATGTATGGTTAAGCTAAACCTATACGTACATAGTTATTCTAAGAATACGATAAGAATGTGAGACGAAGGTTCTAAGAACCAAGTTAGACAACAATGTGACCTTTATTATTACATTGAGAATGTGTGGATACATATAACTGATGAGTGTGATCTCTATGGTTAATATAACTGTGTAGGATTACACAAAGTGCAGAGATTCTTAAGCAGTTAAGTCGTAGTTGTTTAACTACGAATCAGGCAAGTCTTTTAGTTCCTATTTGATATATGAATTCAATAACTGTTAGTTGAATTATATTATGATGTGATAATGTGAACTTATATATGAACTGTATATGAGATGTAAATGAGATTGAAAGTTGATCTTTGATGATATACTTGTTATGTGAAAAGTAACATGCGTAGTAAATATAAATTGTTTATAAATGCATGAACTGAGTATGATGTTGTATGCTATGTGATGCATGAAAACTGTTAGAATTGCTGAGCTGTCGAGCTCACTCTTGCAAATAACCACTTTTGCAGGTTAAGGGCTTACGATAAAGACTTCGTGCTTCTTGATTGATAAAGATAGATAGTATCACAACGGAGTATACTATTTAGATTATCGTTTGAACCCTGTTTAGGTTCTAGGAGTGTACTTGATATATGCTTACGATATTTAATACTTGTTGTATTATAAAAGATGTACTAGCTAATACATAGAGGATATCAAGTTGAGTTGTAAACATTTATACAGAAATTGTGTAGAGTGAATCATAATATAGTGTGATTCAAGGATATGTAATTGATTCAAAGTTATGAAATCAATAAAAAGATTTTATTCAAAGGATATTGAAAAGTTTAAATTATTCCGCATTTTAGTAACATCGAATATGATGTAAAGCCGAGATCTTGGATATAAATAGAATTTATATTCTAAATTGTAATAAACAAATTTGTATTCTTTTACTAATGATTAAAAGATGTAATAGTTCGATGATAGTAGTATCGTGACTGCACCGAATCAGAGGTTTCGAAGGAACGTGGATTTGGGGGCGTCACAATATTGGTTATCTTTATATTACCTGAAAATTGCATTAGTAGGCATTATATTTATTTGCATATACATGGTTTTGCTTGAGGACAAGCAAAGTGTCAAGTTTGGGGGTATTTAATGAGTTGGTTTTATACCAACGAATTGATATCCGTTATAGCTTGATTCTTGCTTACTTCAAGTTATTTTGTGTCATTTTACCTGGTTTTGTGATATTAATTGCAGGTTATGGATTGATGAGAAACCAAGGCAAAAATGGGCAAAATTGCAGATTTTATATGAAAGTGGACCACCACCGCAGCGGGCCTCTCCAAGCTAAAACACCCGCTAGGGCGGGTGTACGAAAAAGTCATATTTCAAAGTGGCTTGCCGCCGGAGCAGGTGTACCAAGAGTAAATATGCCGCCGGGGTGGGCATACGGCAGCAATAATGACATATTTCCTATTTGACTAGGATTGTGGTGCAAATAAGGGATAATTTGTATTGCGGCTAGGAGATTTACAAGCCCTGATACAAGGATTGATCTAGTGGAGAGAATTGAAGCAACGATTGAACACGAAGAACGCAAGATTTGAGCGGAGAGCGGTGATAAAATTCTTGAGTTTATCTTCTCTCTTTCTTTATATCTTGTAATCAGAATGTTTTCTATAATGTGGATATTGGATTTTGATTCATCTATGATGAACTAATTTTGTATTTAAGCCTATGACGGATCTTATTATGTAAGGGTTGATTGAATAGTCTTTAATTTAGTTTATGAATGTTATTTCCATATTATTTGCTATTTTTTGTGCTTAATCTATAAAATTGCCTGATCATCAATTATCCGTTATCCCATATGAATTCAAAAGATGACGTATAGGATTGGAACTAGCCAGAGTGACACATGTTTGTGATTTCGGTGTAGTTGGAATTCATAATTCTTATATAGGATAGAGATATCTATGCATCATATGTAATCTGATAAGAACTTCATTCTAAACTTTATTTAATTGTAAGTCACATAGGGATATAGTGAATTAGTTATTTAAGGTGTCTTACTTAATTCTATCATCTGTCGATGCGAGTGAGTATGGATATAATGCATTGAGAGATGGTTATATCTTCTTTAGTGTTCTTGATTAATAATCTGGAGTAATTAACATAAACTGGAGAAAAGGGTATTATCTAAAGTGAAATAATAAGTGAAGTTGTAGGATTAATTCTCTAAAACTTGGTAAAATCTTGAATTAGTGTTAAAATTGGTTTAAGTAGTAATTTAGTTAGAAAATCATCTTTTAATCATTAGTTTGATAAAGCTGAAATAGTATAAGACTGGTACTTATTTGATTAAATAGGAATTATTGTCTCTGTGGATACGATATCTGAACTTTTCAGTATATTACTTGTTGACCACGTACACTTGCGTGTAGCGCGTATAGAAACTACCTAACAACGTTGGCTTGAGTTGTTGAAAGAGTATGACCATACCATCTTAGAAAAGCGAACGTGGTAGCTGACGCGTTGAGTAGAAGATCATATACGGGAATGAGTGCGATGTTGTAAACATAAAGGCCTATTTTGTATAATTTACAAAGGATGGAGATAGACTTAAAGTCTCCAAGGACCCACGTGAAGATGGCAAATATACGTATAGAACCAGTTTTAATGATAAAGTTAAAGCTGCTCAAGCTACAGACCCGGAGCTAATAAAGATGAAAAAGAAAGTACTATAAAGTGCTATTCCAGAAGCAAGAATCGACGAAGAGGGAATACTTCAAGTCAACTCTAGACTTTGTGCTCCTAACGACTCTGACTTGAAGTATAAATCCATGATGGAAGCACACAACACACCGTTTGCAATCCATCGTGGAAGTTCCAAAATGTATCGTCATCTTCAACATACATTTTGGTGGGGCAATATGAAGAGAGAAATCGCGGAGTTTATCTTTAGATGTTTAACGTGTCAACGTGTCAAAGAAAAGCATCAAGTTCCAAAAGGTCCATTGCTACCACTTGAAATTTTAGAATGGAAGTGGGAACACATCAACATAGATTTTGTTACAGGTCGTCCCAAGGTTTCTCAAGGCATAGATGCAATTTGGGTTATTGTCGATAGATTAACCAAGTCTACTCATTTCTTGCCTATACAAGAAATTTATTCACTTGAATGTCTTGCTCGTATGTACATAAATGAGATTGTAAGACTGCATGGTATGTGAAAAGGATGAAATATGTTATATTTTTATCCCTTAATACTTATTCTTTTATATTTATTTGGTACCTAAATACGCTCATTGTTCTTATATTTTTATTTTAGGTACAATAAAAGGTTATGGAATTTTGGAAACAAATTGCATGCAAATGGATTTTATTTTGGTATTTACGTTAAAAGGGGTAGCTCATTCATGCAAGGAAGCTCAAGCCCAGTTGTTATAAAGTAATCACATCAAAAGAAAGGAATTGCAAACTAATGAAGTGGCCAAGAATTAAAGCAGCTCACGTTTTAATGGGACAACTCATGTTGGTTGAAGTAGCTTGTAAGTTACATGGGCCCACAAAATTAGTAGATTGCAATTATATTACACTAGCAGCTCAGGGCTGGAAAAAATAAAAAAGAATAAAAGTAGCATGCAAAGTGAAGAGCAGCTCACGTGCTAAAGGATTTAGAAGCAGCTTGCGAGGTAAAAGGGATTAACAATGGGCCACGATTATAGCAGCCCACCTTGCGAAGTTTCACTCAGCTCACAAATTAAATGCAGCACACGGTTCAGCCGCAAATCATCCTCAAGTTGGCATAATTAATTGGTTTGAAAGCTGCTGGGCAGTGTGGTAACCCGCCCCAGCGAGGATTTACACATGAGACCTCCCGCCCCAGCGGGGAGGCGCTAATGCTGATGCACGATTCCTTTCGCCAATTAGTTTCGATAACAAGAAAAGGGGAGCTAGGTGTTTAATTGTTATAAATAAAGGGACCTAAGAAACATAGATATCGGCTCCTGATTTGAACCAACAGCCCTTATGTATAACTTTCCTTAATCTTGATACCACATTCGTTTTGAATTGAAATCTGGATTAATACACTCTTCTACCATTCTGTTTTATGGTTTGGCAGGTGAAGATCCCAACAAACATATGAAAAAATTCCATGTGGTATGCACAAGTATGAAACCCTACCGGAGTAACCGAAGAACAGATCAAGTTAAAAGCCTTCCTGTTTTCTTTGAAAGATTCAGCTAAGGATTGGCTTTACTATCTACCCTCCGGAAGTATCACCACATGGGGAAGAGATCAAAAGACTCCTTTTAGAGAAATATTTTCCAGCTTCAAGGGACAGCCAATATTCGAAAGTTAATTTGTTGTGTGAGGAAGAACAGCAGAGAATCCCTACATGAGTATTGGGAACGTTTCAAAAGAATATGTGCCAGTTGCCCTCATCACCAAATTAGTGATCAGCTTCTCATCCAATATTTCTATGAAGGTCTCAGTTGTACAGACAGAAGCATGATTGACGCTGCTAGTGGCGGAGCTTTGCTGCATAAGACTCCCGAGGCTGCAAGAAACTTAATTGCAAATATGGCAGCCAACTCTCAACAATTTGGCACTAGACTGGATTCTGCACCTAGAAATACTAGTGAGGTATAAATTTCTGCTATTGAACAATAGCTTGCGAATTTTACTTCTTTTGTTCGTCAAATGGGTGCAGGTAACGCACAGCAGGTAAAAGCTTGCGGGATTTGTGCGGTAGTAGGACATCCGACAGATGCATGCCCAACTCTTCTAGAGGAATCCGTTGCGCAGGCAAATGCAGCAGGAGGATTTCCTGGACAACCACAGAAGAAATATGATCCCTTTTCAAATACATATAATCCTAGATGGAGGGATCATCCTAACTTTAGCTACTGAAACCCACAATCAAATCAACCCTCACCTCAAACTTTTCCAAATCAGTAGCAGTACAAACCATCGTATCCAAATAGATAACAACAGGACCAATCTTCTAACCCTAGTATGTCTTTAGAAGATATAGTTAAAACACTTGCCACTAACACTTAAAATTTTCAACAGAAAATAAGGGTAATTATTCTGAATTTGGGTACGCAAGTGGGACAAATAGCAACTGCAATTAGTCGATTGGAGGCACAAAGTTCAGGAAAATTACCCTCCCAAACATTGGTGAACCCAAAAGAAAATGCAAGAGCAATCACTTTGAGTAATGGTAAGGAGATAACAGTTCCAGAAAAGACAGTGGCTACAGCACAAAATCAAAACAATGCATATAAGGAAAAAGAAGCAACAGACAGTAGTGTTATGAATGACAAGGATGAACCAAAGCCAAAATTCCCCCTCTCTGAATATAAATCGGTACCTCCTTTCCCTCTTGCTTTAACAGAAAATAGAACATATGAGAAAATTCAGATTTGTATGAAACTTTTCAAAAATGCGAGGTAAATATTCCATTTTTAGATGATATCAAACAAGTACCTCGTTATGCTAATTTTTTTTAAAGAACTGTGCACACACAAGAGAAAATAGGAATTAAAAAATATGAAAAGGTAAGGGTAGGGGAGAATGTCTCAGCAGTTATTCAAAGAAAACTACCTACTAAGTGCCAAGATTCGAGTATGTTCACGATTCCATGCACGATAGGTAGCACCAAATTTGAGAAAGCCATATTAGACTTAGGAGCTTCTATAAATGTCATGCCATACTCTATATATGCTACGTTATCACTTGAACCTTTGAGTAAAACTTATATTGTAATACAACTGGCTGACAGGTCTAATGTTTATCCCAAAGGTGTAGCTGAGGATGTCCTTGTGCAAGTCAATAATTTAATCTTTCCTACAGATTTTTATGTGCTTGATATGGAAAACGGTGACCAAAATGCCCTTTTGTTAGGAAGACCATTCTTAAAAACATCAAAGACTAAAATATGTTTATAGTGGAACACTTTCAATGGAATTTGATGGAAAAATTGTTAAGTTCAATATTTATGATGCCATGCGTTACCCCACTAATGATAATTCTATTCATTCTGTTGATGTGATTGACTCTTTAGCACAGAAAATCTTTGAACTTGATGGTAAGGATGAATTGGAAATTGCACTTAGCACGAACATTGATGAAGAAAGTTCAAATTAGAACTTGAGCACCGAATTACAAGCAACTGTAACAGCGTTGAATGATGCTCCGAAAACAGGTAACATATCTTATATGATTGTCGATTTCTAACGAGAAGACTTTGCCCCTTGTTTTGCAGGCACCAATTCCCGAGTTGAAACTGCTTCCTAGTCATCTCAAATATGTGTTCCTTGGAGAAGGAGAAAAATGACTAGTAATTATCTCCAGTACACTTGGTGCATCCCGAGAAGAGAAACTCATGCATGTTCTAAAAGAGCATAAGAATGCCATTGGATGGACGATAGCTGACATTAAAGGAATAAGCCCTTTTATATGCATGCATCGGATCTATTGGAAGATGAAGTGAAACCTGCCCGTCAACCACAAAGGAGGTTGAATCCCCGCATGATGGATGTCGTAAAGAAAGAAATTCTCAAACTTCTTGACGTCGAAGTGATCTACCTATTTTGGATAGCAGTTAGGTTAGCCCAGTTCAAGTGGTTCCTAAGAAGATGGATTAACTGTTGTGAAAAATTGGAATGACGAGTTGGTTCCCACCCGAGTTCAAATGGGTGGCGGGTTTGTATAGATTATAGAAAATTACATGTTATAACCGCAAGGACCATTTTCCATTACGTTTTATTGATAAAATGCTTGAACGATTAGCTGGTCATTCTTATTATTATTTTTGATGGTTATTTAGGTTACTTCCAAATTGCAATTGCCCAAGACGACCAAGAGAAGACTACTTTCACATTCCTGTTTGGTACCTTCGATCGCCGCATGGCCTTCAGACTTTGCAACGCAACGGCTACTTTTCAAAGGTGTATGGTTAGCATATTTTCATATT